>DWGW01002186.1:0-10094 GCA_018247775.1 Udranomia orcinus
AAAGTTTATATATAGCTTTTTCCATATACCTACTATCTTGTGAAATTGTGTAATATAAATCAAATCTGCAAAGCACAATCGTTGTATCTCGTAAAACCGAATTTTGCACAGATCTATAGAATCAAAATAAACAATTTCTAAACCCATAAACACGTATGCGCATCTTTTGACTTAAATCTATCATATTCAGTTTTAAATTTTCAAGCTCCTTTTAATATGAGATTTGCTTAAACAGCGTCTGCTTTCGAGATACAACAAATATGCTTTCTGAGATGACTTAGAACACTATGTTCTGATGATAAAGAACAACACGGCTATTGAGTCTATACGAGCGGACTACGTATGTCTGGGAACACACAAATTTGATTGATGAAGATCGAAGTTCAATTGCTATTGAACAAAGCAACCGCCCGAGGATTGAGGGGGTAAAGTATGACCGAAGTTGGAAGTTTGAACGAACTAGCGTGGAGGATTGGTATGTATGTAACATTCATTCACTGTTATTTTCTAATTGTCGCACAGATGATTCTAAGTTTATAGTGACTTCGTGGATTCGGTTAAGTTTAGTAAGTTTTCCAACTAGAATGTTAAGTTAATGCAATATTCACGAGAGCTGCAATGTACGAAAGTGTTGCCATAATTTGTTCAGCTTGCTGTGTTGCAATCTTTGTATGGATTGTTGGTGTTGCCATTGTAATGATAACGTTGCATTTTGCGATTTGCATTTGGATCTTTTATTTTTGAAGAGGTTCGATGAAATATTTGATCTTGGCATTTATTGTAGAGCACAAGGAAATTTTATTGTTGCAATGGCAACATTGATACTACTTTGGACACCTGTATTTCCTCTAGTTGGAATAAGTTGGTCGGGGTTTCGTTTCACGTTACGTTTTAGTTTTTAAAAAGCTGTATTATTTTAAAACATTATGAAAAATTTTCTTTTTTTTTTCGTTCAACATACTTTGCTTTAGGTATACTTTAAGATAGTGATTCGCTATTTCAATTATAAATTGTTAACATTATTTTTTATTATATTTGAAAATTACTTAGAGGAAAATAATATTGTTCTGTTTTGTCCTTTCGTTTTTCTTATGAATTTTGAATTCATAGTTGTGATTTCTTTTTGACATTTAATGTTTTTTGTGATACGTAAAAAAGAATTGCATTAATGCATCAAGTTTTTAAACTATCTTTTTTTTTTATTTGATTAATTTTCGTTTGATCGAGGGGTCTATGGCGGTTTATGAGCGGTTGACACTAAGGGATCGCAAGATCAGGTTTGCTTTCTAAATTTATAAGGTACAAAATAAGGATTACAGTGTCGAATGACAGTTTGGTTCGCTTCAAGCGAACACATTGATTGAACACGTATGCACATGTACGCTTTCCGACACGATTGTACAAAGCTCGGTATACCTACATATTTTGGTATAACACGTCTAAATTAAGTTGTCGCTATGACTAATGTTAGTGGACGAGTTACTAGTGGTCCCCAATAGTCGTATTGTTGTGATAAGTCATTCACACTTAGTCGATGTGTCCCTCGCACTCGGCACGATCTCCCTCACTTTGTGTACTGTTTCTTAGTGTAAGGTTTGTCTTATCGTCGTTAGTGACTAAAGCGGCTAATGGACGCAGGTTGAGCATGAAGGAAATTGAACGAAATTTTAAACATTATTTTTTTTAACGTGGAAAGAATTACGAACCTCCTATAGAGTTTTTTGCGAATCAATTATATTAATAATGCAGATACTATATCAATTAGACTACCAATTTCAGGTTACCAGTATTTAAGTTTATTTATGGTTGGCGACACTATTTAAGTTTTGCTGATCACTTAGTATCAGAAATGCATTAATATTATTTACTTGAAAATAAATATTAGGTACAGTGATTCTATATGGTAATAGATACGGATCAGTTTCTTTCCGATAAAAATAATTGAAAAGCGATATATCAGGTAAATCTATTACGCGTTAGTTGCAACTCATATTAATCAATGATCAATACAATTTTGTCAGTTGGTTCGTAGTTCTCCGTTTCAATTGTTACTTTCGCAATTTATGATTATTTAACGCCGCTTACCAGATAGTAATTTCATTCATTCCTACGCGTAGAGAGCACTTGCGTATCTACTGCATTTACGCATTACGTGCTTGGTTTCATTCACTTGGCACCGCGGTTCATTTGTTATTAAGTTGTGTTTAGTTAAGTTTTTTTTTTTGTTGTAAATAAAATCGCGAAATGTCGTGATGGTAAAACCAAAGATTGTTACGGGTATGGTGACCCTCTGCCGTCACACGGCCGTGTACTGGCCGTATTCAGGATGGGAAAAACGTAATTCGCTGGTCGACTCGAGCTAGAGTTTCTTCTGAATACGCCCCAATACACGGCTCACTTAGCACGTAAGTTAAACTACCTCGAGAAATATAACTTAGGATACGTAAGCTTTTAATAGATTTTTATATGGAAAGATAATGTAACGTAGCGTGTAAGTGAGATAAGAAAAATGAAAAAAAAATTTAAAGTACAAATAATTACTACCTCAGGATTCAAAGTTTAGTAATTCGTTGTTCTAGATCGTCACGCACGTTGCGAGTTTGAAATGTGTGTGCAATGGTTTTAATGGGAAATATGTGTGATTGTATATTATTTTTAATTGCCTAGAATTACATTACATTGATTTACAATAACAGCCTGAGATGGTCCATGAAATAATCTCGTGGCTGCTTGTCGAAATATTAATCTCCGCTGACGATATCACGCTACCACAAATCTATCATTTTACACAAATACAAAATATTCACTGCCATACATTGTATACATTTATTTTCTGGTTCACAAGCTGGAAAATAAAATATTTAATCATAATAGCTTCGCATTATGGACGAATGAAAACTAACGGATAAATGTTAATAATATAATATAACTAAAAAGTTACAATACATATTTCGAATTAAAACCGGGGATGATATAAATGTTGGGACTGAGCGTTTTGCGGAACAATTTGTTTTGATGTAATTTTGAGGGAAAATTGTATTTAAAACGTTTGGCGTTCAGTTTAAACGTAATTATTATAACACAATAGTTAATTGAATCTCTGCATGGTAGTTCGGGACTGTGACTTCGAAGTCAGTCAAGTTGACGGGGTCAAAGTTGCTCAAAAGAAGTTGACTCAGATTTAGACCTTGAAACAGCTGACATCGTGCGATGTGAACGGAAATCGCCGTGACATCGGACGATGTCTGCGGAATGCGTGACTTTGGATGTTATCGGAAATGGCGTCGCGTTTATCTGATGTTATCGGAAACTGGGCGATTTTCACGATGTTATTGGGAAACGTGCGTTACGTGATGTTATGGAAATCGCTAGTTAGAAATATGCTCCATCAATAAATAAAAATAACGTAAATAACATAATGGTATACATACAGTTATAAAAACGTTTCAAAATCACAGGATTAAGCATTTTCGGTAAACACGCGGTTAAGATTCGAGTTGGCAGTCCCTATACATTCTTAGTATGTAAGTGTTAATTAGGCTAGTTTTTAATAATCTCATTGATGTTCTACCTCATTGAAGCACAATACGTGTTGGGAGATCGACCGAGGCAATCAGCGTAATCTAATTGTACCTTACTTCACTCCGCGGAGTATAAAACATTTTTTTTAAACGTAATTTTATTATTATTAATTTTTTCCCAGTTACTTTTTGTGTTGCATAGATGTTACTATGTTTTAAGGAGATGAATAATGAAGAACTATTGTTTGTTAGGTTTCTGCGAATTAAAAAATGTAAAACTTACTTTTTGTTTTGTTATTTTTTGTTTTTCCTTTTGTTTCCTTATTTTGTTTCTCCGTTATCTCGACAAGTTACACCCGTCCATCGTGTTTAATGTTTATTGTAATTTTAAGTACATTATTTAAGGATTGACATTCATCTAACTGCACCGTTCGGACGAGTTTGTTTAAGTGATCATTCGGTGTTTTTTATATTTTTAAGATGCACTAGCGTTGGGATACGAGAACTTTGTCTCGGCGACTCGACTCTACGAATTTTATTAAGATTTATAGATGTTCTCTCGCAATTAATGTTATGTAAGATTAAATTAAATGGTAATGTTACGCTCATTCACTTATTGGTCACTAGAATAATTCACGATTTCTAGAGGTTTACGGCTGGACATCGTAACAGCTCTCTCTTTCTCTCTCTGTCGAATTGATACAGAGGACATAAAAAGTAACTACTTTTTATCGTAATGACAAATGCAAGTGTGGATAGTGTTTAATAATATTACATATGCTTTTTGTTATAACACTCACGTTAATCTATTATAAAACGCCTGATGGAAACTTCATCGAAATACGTAAATATGCATCATCTAAGTTTTCATTATACAATTATGATAACCAAAAACAACATTATCTGTGTTCATATAAATAAAAAGACTAATTGAAATCTCGAGAATTATTCAAAGTTAACTTTCTTTTGCATTTTATACTGCAAAAAAATATATAAAGCAGTTAAAATGCAGAAAAAAATCTGTGCTATTTTTGTATGACTAGCATCTCTACCAATTCTAATTATAACCGTATACATGTAACAATTTTAAGTGACCATAAGAGCAGAAACAAATGAAATTATATACAACTTTTTCACGCGAGATTCGCTGCGAGAAATATATCAAATATTTTACGAACTAAATTAGGCGCCTGACAAAAAATAAGTGCAATTCGACTTACCATAGTCATCTAACTTTATAAAGGCGCTTCAATAGTGTGGCTCAATATGTACTGATTGAAGGGAAGATAATTGTGTTTGTTACAATATTATTCAAAATTTACCTTGCATCATGTTTTAAGGCTTCATGTGTCTGGCGCGAGTGAGCGTACGCACGCTAAGTCGGAAACCATATCTTCTTTGTGGTTTTCTAATTAATATTTCACCGATTATTTCTACTTTATTACTCTACATTTTATTACTCCCAGTTTTGTATTTTACCCCGCTATTAAAATAATGATATTTACAACAAAATATAAAAATCGAATCCATTATTTATTAAGGACATAGCATAATTTTTATAGATAATAGCTGTGTAGAAATTATTGACGGCTTTTATTTGTTAACAATATAGATGTTAAGGGAATGTTTACGAGATATGATTAAATAATACTTAACAATATAAATAATTTAAGTAATATAAAGTTTATGAATAAAGCAGTTATGTCAGCAATAGGCTAGAATATGCCATAAGAAATAATGTACCTTTTTAAATATTAACATTTTGTACCAATGCGTGAATAGTTTAATTTTAATGATATATTGCGTAATAAGTCTACGGTGTACCTACCTATTTGTAAGAATAGTTGATTACTACATAGCAAATAACGTTGTCAATAATTTAAATACAGTTAATTACCGTAATTCCACAGATTCAGGTTACATCGTACGAATTAAAACATCACTCATTATTGTAAATATATTGCATAAATTGCATGAAGTTTAATGTAAGTTTAAGATAACGTTATAATTCTCTCGTTATGTTCGAAGGGCGTCTCGGTGTCACTTTAATATGTTCTTGATGTCGGTTTGTGGGAGTGATTCTCCATTAAATCTATTAATGTTAACTTGTAAACATAGCAAATAACAAAGAGCACTGTAACTCTTCAAGAACTAAAGTACAAATTCAAGTCTTAAAGTTACTGTCAGTACAAATTTAATTAAAGAAGATTATGATGTGGGATTTTATGTAAACGTTGCCAAATCGTATGTTTGGTGCAACCACTATCCTTATTTACGTAGGTACCTTGAGGTGAGTACAAAATGTAAGAAAATTGTACCTTATTATGATGTTTATGTACGACAGCCCGCATAGATGGATCGGATGTTGTGTAAATTGTATTATATTAGTTTATCCTGTACTTATTATATGTATCTTATATATCTAATGTTGGGGTTTCCTACAAATAAATCATATTTCAGTTATAATACTTGTATTTTTAATCTTTGAGCGCCTGATAATTATAGTAGTAGATAGTATTTCATAAGTAATTTTGCTATTTTTTTCGCTCAGGAACTTTACGCAGTCCTGCACATTTCGAATCGTAAGAACTTCTTTTTGATAATACAATAAAGTAAAGAACATAGTTTAATCAAAAGTATGAAACCTCAACATAAAGTATTTAGTTTTGTTATTAATTTGAAACAGATTGGTTGGTTCGGTTCCAGTGGAGGGTACAAAAGTACACGTCGAACGTCCCGTTTCTGACACACTGATCAACGTATTATCCAACTCTGTCGAAACACGTATCGAAAATGTGTCAAAGTTTTTCGCTCCAGTTGTCTTAAGCGTTGGGCACTGAGCAAAGTGGATTATCACGTTTGATTAGCGTCTCCGAAACCGGCCCTGGAGATGGCATAGAATGACAGAACGTGAGAATAAGATCGTCTGTAAGGATGTAATGTAAACCACCATGGTTGTAAAACTAAGTAGGATTTTGTACGTAGCTAACTAATGATGCTTAGTAAGGGAGTAATCGGTGGGTGGTGGTATTGTCTGTAAATGGGAAAGTGATTGTCTGTGATTTTTTTAAGCGACTTTTTTATATATATGGAAAAAAAATATAAATTCCTTAACAGTAAGAATAGCACTACTTGTGATTTACATTAGATATTTTATTAGTTGACTTCATTTTTTGTACTATACGGTATAGGATAAAGTAGTGGGCGGTGTAGCGAGTGTGTGAAGCGGGTTGAGTGTACATAAAGGATATACATAATGTACAAAAGAGAATTGGCATACGACAAATTTGTGTAACCTGTTTGGCAAATGGTATGACCACTGCGCTTTGTGTTAGCACGAGTCGCGGGTACTCCGATAACGGCTCGGAATTCAAATTCCGAACGCCCCATACGAATTTAATGAGTCACGCGCGGCTCGTTAACTTAGCAAATTAATTTATTCGATATGGTAACATTGATGATTTACCTCGTTCTAGCGAATTTTTTAGTGTGGTATAACATAATGGATTTTTTTTCGTTAGTTTAATGTGATAAATGTAGTGCGTAAATGTTATGTTTGCTTTGAGTCGAGCAACATTATGTCTATCGATAAGTTGATGTTTCGGGTCTGCTGGGGATGGTTTGTGGTCACCCTGGGGGCTCCGACTAAATGTTCCGTGTTTAGCTTTTCGTTCACTACTATCCCTCCCTTGGATAAACGTGCTGTTTATAACACTAGTTGTAAGGTTACCTTGACATAATATATCTTTTTCATTGCTATTTGCTAATTCTCGATAATGTTTATTTACTAAAAATACTATTTGGTAAAATGTTAAAAGAACATTAAATACTTGGCAAAACTTGTCAATTGAACACGAACTATGAATTAAAAAAAAGAAGTAGCTTAATTATTTTATTAATTAAGCTACTTCTTAAGTTTAATTCCTTTTTTTTAGCTTAATTATTTCATTAATTAAGCTCTCATACAATATGAGGTAAAGTTTACATAATGTCTATATCGTTAATTTGCTCAGTACAACCCATAAAATTCGTGAAAAATGTGACCAGCCATAGCAATAAGTTATTTGGTTTTGTTCACAAAACTGAATTATTAACAGACCAGTCATGAGATCTGCAATGCAAAGACTGTCAATCGATCGTCTTTCACGATGAAGATGACATTTTACGTCAAGTAGCCACAAAACAGCGCGTTATCCGACGTAATTAAGTTAATGTGTGTTAATCTTTGATACAGGTGATCTCCGTGTGCACTATATTTAAATAGATCTAAATAAACTATGAATCCCTTACCATGTACCTACAATCTGATTAGGTATAGATATTATATGGAAGAAATTTGTTCCATTGTGGAATTCTTAAATTAATAAAAAAATGTTGCTAAAATATAATGTAAGTCGTTTTATTTCTAACTCCCGTAATTTATGTTGATGTCCAACGAAACACGGAATTGAATCTTGTACCGCCAGCGCCGACCAGTTGTCGTCCACCTTGTATTTTTTACTATAAAATTGTTTCGCCGGCGGCGATGTTTAAATTTTAATATCAATTACTTCACATCAAAATTACATACATTTAGATAGGTACACTGCGATAAAATAGTTCTTACAAATAAATTCTAAAGACGTTCAGTTACTTTATCATGGACCCAGCATGGTTCCACTGCGCCAACCCACGTTGGACTAGTGTGGTAGAGTATACTCTAGGCCTTTTTCAGTTATGAGAAAAAGTGTAGAAGGAGTCGTGCATTGGGGCAAAAAAATGTTAGGAGTTTTGTACATAACTAAGAACACAAAATCACTTCGTAATCAAAAAGTTTCTAGCAAGTTTTTAAAACGTGGCTTGGCGGTACTATGAAACTAATGGATTATAAAACGAGATCCATAAATGATTAATTTCCGATCACAAATAAATTATAAAAATGTTCCGCTGGAACAAAAAAGGCAAAACAAAACAAAAAACTTACAATAAATATCTTTGGAAGTGTTTGTCTGTTGGTGGCACTCCTCATGGCTACTTGTATTCGCTACTACTACTAACTGTATACACTACTATCTATGCTAGAAAAACTTAGATTGTAATATTTCAAAATATCAAAATGTCATAGAGTCAGATACGCAGATTTAGGCAATTCACAATTTTCGTCAAATGACAGACAATAATAAACACATTTAGCATCAGAAGCCAATGTAAAATGATATCAAGAACATATGCTATCTTTGTTATTGGCATTATGATTAAATACCCACCAAATCAAATTAGACTATTATACTAACCCCACGCGGCGATGATTACCACATACGCATAAACAAACCATGTTGATTGAGAGTCACCATAACCCGAAACACTATATTTAAACAATAATATCCTTTCAATCTATTTCACTGTGATTCGCTGGTCGGTAAATAGAAAAAGACTATTTGCTAAAAATTGTAAAACAACATAACAACATAAACAGAACGTACCGACGTACGACTTACCTACCATTTAAAAACTATCAAATACACCAAATTGAATACAAATAGCTATGTTGGTGGCCACCATAATGCGAAACGCTTTAAAGTTAAACAAAAATGCTGGTCCTTAGCACACAAACGCCTATTGCTATGTTATTCGCAACGGAAGGTAAGGAAAGGCGCTGATGCAATTGCAATGCAAGTGTACGCTATCTGACGCAATATTGGCGCGCTCCAGATCAGTGTTTATGCACGGACTTGACCTAGCTTAATATTTGACCCAACCAATATCTAGATGCTATAGATTGCATGCATTACGCTTCAATACATCAATAGTGAAATCAAATGAAATAAAAAAAAATCTTATAAAAAGTCTTTTTAACGCGATTATTAGCTTGTTTATGAAGAGAAGACTGTCTTGTCAATTTGATTAACCCGTCACTATCCAAAGTATTTAATTCGGTTATTTCAAGTATCCTCATAACAAGCAAGCGGCCAATAAGAAGCACATATTAAAGGATCGCTCAATTTAATTTCAAATAAAGACTGTAACGTAAAAGTGCTGTCAGTCACAATTGAACTTTAGGAGTTCGGAGACAAGGCTACGATATCACGTGCGGACGTGTTTGATGACATTTGTACAGCATTTACTAGTTCGCAGCTGTTTAGGCTCGGGTTACATGAAACGGTTTGGCCGCAATCGAAGCACGAAATATACCATCCAATCGTAATCTTAAGCATATCATGAAGAACTGGCGTGCATACAAAGAGGGTATAGCCTTTCTAACCAAACGCGAAACAATAACATTTAATTTCAAAGCACCTACTTGTATCAATTATAATTTCCTAAGTTTAAATGTAGCTTTAAATTTTCCATTTTCCTGAGCGATGTGCTCTAGTCAGGTAATTTTTGAATTTATTGATTTCTGGTTAGAGTTTTTATTGTTATAGTAATCGATTATTATGAAGCCGTCGACTAATGTTCACTGAAAATAGCACTTAATTTTAAATTTTATAGATGGCACAATTATAGAAAAATCAAGTTCCTCTGGGATCGAGTTTCATGGAAATAGTAGTTACTGAATTTTTAAATAGATGAACTAAGAAATTAGAAATTTAT
>DWGW01002187.1:0-10092 GCA_018247775.1 Udranomia orcinus
AAAATTCTGAGGATTTTGCAGCGACATATAAATAAAGGTACATGATTAATTTGTTGTGTAGTAACGGTCATCCGTTGACATCTGTGGATAATTTCAAATAGTACAAGAGGCCAACCTGAAGTAATGTAATTTGCTTCATTCCATTTCTTAGTGATTGACTATATTATTATTAATATATTAATAGAGAATGTAGAACTATTATACTTTAAGTAAACATAACAAGGAATAAGTTCTGTCTGGGGTTGAAATAGAAGTAGTTAAAACCGCAAGTATACATTCCTCCTGCGATACATTTCCAACTAATTTCATAAACAACCGATTTACGACGCAAGAACAATTTCCACACTGTATTTTCGAATATGTAGGTCATCAAGATCAGTTTAAATCCATCAGACAAGTAATTTCAGATCAAAATGTACATTAAATGGATACAGGCTCAAACTATACCTATTGTATGGCGAAGAGTAAAAGCAGGCAAACCCAAGCATCTCCGTGCGCGTGTAATGTTTTAGTTAATTTAAATAAACATTGTCGTCTCAATTACCTAGAGTGTATTTAGTGTTCGTTCCAACTACTGAATAAACTCAGTTTAATAGTTGTAGGAAACTAATTAGAGAAAGATAAACCGCTGGCGGCTCCGAGCAGAGTTGGATTGCTATTCGAATGGTCCGTTATAAAGTTGTTCGGAATCGGAGTGCTTGGAAGTTCGATCTGTGTGTACGCCGAATTTAAAACAAACATTTAAATTGCTATGGGAATCAGATGCAGAACGAAGATAAGTAGCAAAATATGAAAACGAACTCTAGCGGTATAACCAATGTATACATATAATAGGTAAATAGTGCGGTGCGACTACACCTACTACTTAGCATAATATGGATTATGTTGTAACGGATATTCGTCACAGAAGTAAGTGTCGCTGACGTCCATATGTTCCGTGCAGAAGAATATATAAGTGAACTCATAAGTAAAATACGAAAGTAATTTACCATATCCAATACGCCGCAATTCTCGCCGCCGTGAGACCAGATCAATTTGCCCCACTTTTAATAGCATAATGAGTTTGACAGTCACTCCGATTTATGACTCGTACAATCTGTTATAATCTGCCATTAATAGTGCCGCCATAAACAGGCAAATTGATATTTTATTGCAAGGGGAATTTTATTACAGCGTCAATATTCGAATCTTTTAATCGGCCAAATGACCTATTATCATATATGTACAAGTTGACGATGACATAACTTCTTAGGGATTAACTGTGAGTACGTCATGTATTATGAGGGCGGATAATTCTGGCTGACGGGTCCGACTGCTACAATTACCTACAAGATAGGTACATCCGAGAAATTTCTTAGAAGTAGTATCCCGACTTCAGCTGGATCTGCTACTGTATTCAACCCGTATAAGTAAGCGATAAAGACCCGTAAAGCGATTGCTTTACTTATGTTATGAGTATAATTTAGTAAAAAATTAATTAGCATTGCATTATTTATTCCGATAAGATCTATGTAAAGGGTAATTTATGTTATTACCACTACACAAAGACACATATTTCGGTTGTTATCCCAAAAAATATTCATTTCCGGAGCGTTCCGTGGAGCCCCACCTGCCAGCCTTCTTAAGGCGCTGTCATGGTTTACGAGCCGAGCAATCTGTCTCCGCGACACTAGCGCCACTAACGACCCTGTACCATTGATAAAGAATATTTCGCTTCGCTTTGCCAAGATGAATAGTTTGTGCACATTTCGAAAGGACATTGGAAACTCAAAAAATAACATTTTATAATCGCATATCGAATATAAAACATATAATTCAGTAATAGTTTAAAGACTTTCACTCAGAAATTGGTTATGACGAAAATTGGTTATTCTGTATATCAATGTACACGTAAGCAAGGAAAATTATATTCTGCCAGCTAATTTGTCTCTGTTTAGCTGACGTGTTGGTTTTGCGAAACTTCCGCACAATTTTCATTTCCAAACGTAATAATGAAATTGTATTCTATCTGAACAACTGAATCTTCTATCTTAACAGTATGCTCCGTCGTTCTCCGACACAATCCCAATATATGGTGTTGGTTTCTAAACAAAGTTGTTCGCGCTCTAATTGAATTTACAACGGAGCGGGTCGCAACTGTTGCCTGAGATTGGATTAATTCGCCTCGTCACCCGCCGCCATTCACTTGCGATACTTCGGAGCCACATGTGCCAACGTCGCGCCTTGCTACCACTTGTTAAAGAATCGTTAAAGCTTTTAACGTATATATTTTTAATAAATGAAAGAGTTTCTGTTTCTTCTTTAGAGAATTCTTTGTTGCCAATAACGTATCATACATATTTTGCAACCTTGTGGTAAACTGTATGTGTGTATATATTATCGTAAACGGTATGTATATATTATCGTTAAACCATAAGCCCTCGCTTATTACCGAAAATATCCAGTCGTATGGTTATGTCGAATTCTTTAAAGTGCACCCTCACGTTAACTAAATGGTCGCTTTTTGAAATTCACCATAGGATGTTTTGTGGTTGTGTACAATAGAGCACGGAGGTTAGAGGGAAGGTAGCGCCCGAAGGGGATGTAGACCCAACACAACACCGTAGTGACGTGAAATGGTCGACGGACGCTTTATCTTCCCCTTGATAATGTCAATGTTATAAAAATCAGAATGATTAAGGTATGAAAGTGTACAAAATTATTTTTGAATGTTGTATTCGACAATATAGATGAAAAAGTAACTTGGTAAACCAGTAGACAGTATCGGCAGTCGATGTACACGGTAATACAAAATGGCGCTTTCACAAAATGGCGGTATCACAAAATGGCCACCGGATACTCTTTGTTCGCCTTATCGCGAACCAGCAACAGTTGCCTTACACTGAAACGATTGAAAATATTGCCTCTTTGCTCTTTATTATTGCAGATACCGCCCACATGACCTTTTTCATGACACTTTTATCGGTGAGCGGATGAATTCGATACTTGCGTAGTTATGTTTGTTACGTGAGCCGAATATTTGTATTTGCTTTTACATTTATTGCAAAAAAATATATTAATAACACATGACGTCGATAACATCTCGTAATACATCGCTTACTAGGCTCATGTCAGTCTAACGGATAATTGTAAAACAAAATTAATGTTCTCATCGGAAAGAAATTAATGTGTTATTCACGGTATTCACGCAGTACTTCAATGGTCCTTTATTGCTCCGTGAATATTTTTTCCATTTTAATGGTAATAAAATAAATCATCTGAGCCTACACTGTAAATATTTAAGAAAAAATCGTTTTTCAATGCCATTTACTTTTGTAATAGCAAACTACCCTACAGAGCTGAGCGAATTAAAATTTGCATAAGGTTGTAGGTCAGGAAGATCGTACCATTATTTTTTAAAAGGTTAGTAATAAATAAATTTTTTTTCGCATGAAACCCTTAAAGTTTAGAAATATATCGGCAGATTTCATTACTGTCGCTTGTTTATAATGTAGCACGTACAAAGATTCAAAAGAAAATTTATTTATTGAACTAACGACTAACCATCGCCTTTATTCCCCGCTCGCCGGTCTTCTCGTCCGGCAATTAGTTACTGGCGATGTCTAAAGCCAGGTGACGACGGATCCAATTTGCTAAACTGTCCAACTTTGAGTGATGAAGTCATCGAAGTGTATGTCATTCTTTATAACACCTATTAATTATAAGATTTACTGCTTCATCGCGAAGTTCAGGAATATTATTGCAAAAAACTTCCCCTAAAGAGATCAAAACTTTTAAAATTTGCGCATTATAGGCATGAAGCCTACAGCCCTTTCCTAAACGGAAAATGAAAACTCAAAGGAAAGATAAAATCTGAAATAAATACGCAATTCCAACACGGTACAGTTACTCAATTTTCCGGTTCGAAGAACATGACGGGGCCTTTGTTATGCCGCGAAGCGGTCCCTAGAGTTGATATGTTGGCTTCCTTTACAATTTATATCACTACGGCTCCCTGAACAGGCGGTGATATAATCTTTTCAACCGAGTTTCTCGAAAAATACCTTTGTCTGGCTGTGTGTCTGCGGCGGACGTTGTTAGCGAGGAGAATATTGAATGAATATATTCAACAATACGTTGTATTTGTATATTTATGCGTAATTTTTATATGCTTCAGGAGCCAGCCCTGCATCCTTCAATTGTCAGAGCCCCGCTATTGGCGGATGTTCGTTACGGCGCGCCAATGAACGCAAGTTATTCGAACCGAGATCACATTAAGAGGTGTCAGGGTTGACAGTAATGGGTGTCGCGAGCCGCGGGCGTGTTATAACGATCTTTATTGTCTGTTTATTTTACATTTACAATAATGGCGCCTGTAACAAGGTCGGCCGAGGCTCTAACGACTGGTAATTAACACTACTGTTTATTTTGCTGAATTTCATATTCAATACCTTTTATTATTTTAGCTACAGATGCTTTTTGTAACATTAACAGTTAAATATTTATAAGGTTGCAAAGTTATGTAGAACATACAGATAGAACCTATTATAAGGGTTCCACGAATTTATTACCTGATATACATAATCTAGAAGGCTGGAACGGTTAAGAAAACTTATAACCAAGGGCATAATCCGCTTGTAGCATTATTAAGAATAATAATTAATATCGGTGGAGCTTAATTAACATCAACGAAAGGGGATCGAAAACGTACATAGAAGACAAAAAGCCTAGGCATCAAATATGTCAATCGCATCTCATTTGTAACGGTCGAGTACGGGAGAATCATGGCGGGCTGGGCCGGGGGTTCATCAAACAACCGCCCGACGCAAATACACGGATGGACAATCATTTTAGCGCAATTTAGCCGAATTTTGGACAATCATGTCGCTTCACAAAGGCCCGTTCCATGAAACAACGACAGTGGATGAAGCGGGACAATGGCCGCGGGACAATGTCAATTCGATCGACATGTTATCAACGAGACCGTGTAGCTATTAGCAGAACATACCATACACGAAAGCGTTATAGACCTCGCTTTAAAACAAAGAAGTTCATTTTTGTATAACGTGTGGGCAGGGTTAATGGGGTGTTTGGTAGTTTTGAACTTTTGCTATTTGATTTCCAGACAGATATTGGATCCGAATACTTAATAATATATAGATGCTACGTATATAAATAACGTAATACAAACTGATAGTGAATACTTTTAAATTACAACTAATTTGTTTTAAAAATGAACCATAAACATTCCTGTGCATGGAATCACAAAGACCTCATGATGATGCGCGCGCTCGCCGGCGGCCGGACACGTGGGTTTCGGGCGACTAATTAACAGCTTAAACAGGAAAACCGCATTTCCTGTCATTCGATGACAGCACTCGTTGCATTTCAACAAACATTGCGAAATTTTAAAACGAGTTTTTTTATGTTGACTTTCATTTGAGTTTTTCAATGCCATTATTGCATAAATTGGAAAATGTGGAATTTAAAACTACTGTTTAATGTTTCAAAATGACCATTATATTTAGGAAGATGTCCATTTAAATCAGCGATTTTTAGCGTTCTTAGATTGTTTATCATACGTTGAGATTTAACGTCACTCTTGAACCCTTATAGTAAAAGCCATGTCTAACTTAATAACGTATTTATATTATTATAATTCATTGAAAATCGCTCGAGCCAAAGACCCTCAACCGCCGGCGCCGGAACTGCAAAAAGTTCCAGCGGTACTGTAAAGAAACAATAGAGAAGAACAATTCTACAAGCAATTAATGGATGTATAAAATGAGTTTTACGGTTCACCAAATTAAATACCGAAATTCTATAATTAAATGTAAATTAATTTCGAACCAAAGTCAAATTCCGCTGTGATGGAAATTACAAGCTGTCACCTCCATTACGTTCGCGCCCTTTATACTCGTGGTTAATCGAGAGCGAATTGAACGCCTGTCGTCGTTTTGCTGCGTACAATATTATATACTTGTACATATTTTTGACATTTATTCATTCTTCTATATACAGGAAACTGCAAATCAACATCAAAGTCAAAGTCTTAATATCTTAAGGTACGTAAAGTAAAATGTTTTACGGAAACTATAGGTGGTTAGTACGCAATTTTAGTAGACACAAGTTCTACTGCCGGTAGATCTCACGATACATTTTTACTTACAAAAATATTGATTTCACTTTAAGTCACGCTAGAATAAACAATAAACGAGAAACAACAGCGACATCTACTAAACATATATGCAAGAAATATACTTATTTTGTTCCAATTTAGAATGATGAAACAAAAATGTAGTATCTCATGTATCTATACATTCGGAGATAAAAGTTACGGACTCCTGTTACATGACACAAAACTGTTACAGCGCTGAACACGAGTTAAGATCGCGAAAACAAGTGAAACGAGGCGGAATGGGTGTAACGAGGCGTGAGAGCTGTACAATGGAATTGTACTGAATTGTTATATCGTATGGAAACCACAATAAACTGATGGTTAACAATTGCGTCCTTCCATTCTCGACAACTTTAAGTCATATAAATGCAGCCTGATTTATTTAAATCATCAAATATCACCATCAACTGCATTTTTCTCCCACCGCTGAGAACGGATTTCTGCGCTTGAAAACGCGGATTCAAATTATTCTATCAATCATAATGGCGAGAGAGAACACGGAATCTATTTAATTTTGAGACCTGGGAGCACATTTGAGACCTCATTTACCAGTTTGGTCATGACGAAAGCAAAATTTAAAATAGAAGCAAAATATCTTATAAACTTTTTGGAAAGTGAGCTTTACTGTATTCTTCCCCTTGCATGCTGGTGATAAGTCCAGCTTTGCTTTACTTCAGGCGATCATTATTAGGCGATTATTCATTTTCATTTAAATTTTTCTAAAATAACAGATAACGTATAAAGGATGTGCAACCGGGACGCGGGAGCGGGCCACGCTCGCGCCCCCGCGGTCCGGGACTACCGGCGAGTTCCCGCCGCTACAGAGCCGCTGAACGCTATCCAATTTGTAATTTCATCTCAGAATCAAAGTTAATTTACTTTGTAAATACAGAGTAGACTCAGTTCACTGGGTCGGAGTTAATTCAATTTTTCAAATACATTATAGATTGCTGTAATATGTTTTTACACTTCGAACGTTACGTATTAGAAGCTCGCGTTAAAGATGAAAACATAAAATTTCATGTCGTAGTTCAGCGTCTCAGGGGCTAAACTACCAAAAATCATTCCTTAGCTATAGTTTGGGTTGTGTTAGTTAGTTGTTTGGTTGTGTTAGGTATTCTATTACATTTTAAAATATACTGACGTTATATTCCAAAACTAAAATAAAACCTTCAGTTAAACATAAAGCAGCGTGTAAAACGCGTAAAGTTTCAAAGGGCGGGCGGCAGTCGTCCTCCGCCCGCCCTGTAATTTGCGTTCAACGTTATTCTAAACTGTGCAGTGAATTATACTTAATTGAGGTCCGTGTAAAGGCGTTCTGTTTACAATGGGCTCCTTTGAAACAGGTTTTACGCTGGAAAACCGAAAAGTTATGACTTAGATAACGTTTGCAAATGTCCCTCCATATTTCCGACGAACGTCCCTCCATGTTCGTTCCCTTTAAAATAAATGTTTCATAAGTTGTTGAAATGTTAAACAAACACTAATATTCTAGTTTTGACGGCTTACTAACTAAAAACATAATCATTGTGAAGGTGCATAACAGACGTAATACAGCTTGGTGTTATTCATATAAATAGATGAATTTTGTTCTAGTTTTATGAGTTTCAGTCTCCTATCTTTCTCCAATTATTATGATATAACTGGAATACAAGTGGGATACGAATAAAAGGATAGCTATATGGAATAAGCTTAGTTAATGTTCACAAATGCAGTATGAGCGAGGACGCGCGGGTGCCGGCGGCGGTGCATTTACCGACGTTCTTTGTTCCCCACACAATACTAATGAGGCAAAGTCTCCTTAATACTCCCATTATTATAACTTTAATTACATATAATGCTACGAAAATGTATTTAAATTAAAATTCAGGCGAGGCAAAAGCGCAACGCAAACGTTTTTTTTCGCAAAACGAAGACGAACATGGAATAATTTCTCTTTGTTAATATATGAATTATGCTTTTATTAAAATTCGTCCTACGGGGTTATATTCATGGGGACTTCCACGTCGTTCGCTGCTGTATAGCAGCAGTGATCGGAATGCTGCATTGTAATTCAAAAGATCATGATAAATTGGTATATAATTCTCAAAGAGTCTCGCACTTTAAGAAGTCGAACGCGGTATTTGTCGCCTATTCAACTTACATAGTTTGCATCCTTTCTAAAATTGGGACTGGATGGTCAAGAATCCTATATCCTATATGTGCTATATATTGGAGTATACTTCAGACCAATTTCACTTCTAAGTTTGTCTATATATCTATGGAATGATATATCAAAGTTAAAAAGAAGATAAAAATATGTATCAACTAAAATATCAGCTAAGCCAATGCGCGAGGACGAAGCCGGGCGTCAAGCTAGTCAAGTGCCGAGCGGGTTGCAGGCTTTGCACAATAAAGCCGTTTGTTAATGTCTCTAGCTACGTTAATGAGGGTAATGCTCATTTGAGTTATTATAATTGCGTTATGCTTCACTGAAATGAATATAGCGAAACTGCTTAGCAATATGTTTAGCATATGTGCTTAAGTTGTAGAAAATAGTTCAAGAAGCTAAACCCTTAAGCACTTTTTTAATGAACAAGAACTTCGATTGGTGAATGAAATAAATATTCATGTACGTTTCATTAGTGTGTCAAATGAACTGATGTGATTTTACGTGAGTACGGAACACATCATACTTTTCCTCTGTGAGCCGTGTTTTGCTAGTGTTGTTTGATAGATAAGAACTTATTGAAGCGTTTGAGCTGTAATTAATTTACACAATTCACGATCACAGATGCGATATTAAGTAATAAAAACCGTAAAAGACACTATAAACGCACCGTGGGGATAGTTACACCTACTCGTAATACAATTTTGTTTTTATTATAAGCACATAAGAGGATAATTGCAAATACAAGCGGTTGAACTCGATCGGACTGCAAATCTCGCAACATAGTTATGCATTTAATTGCAAATGCAATACAGCACACTCGTACATCGCACACTCAAGCTATTGTATATGCAGAATCTATGCAGTCGAAACCGCTCTAACTTCGATACAGAATCTGATATCTATCCGAATGTAGATGTAGCTAATGAGCTGCTTAATATTCAGCCGAGCACTGTTTCCAATAGTTTCTAGTACGAAGACGCTGCTGCGAGATTATTGTCTATAATGCATCTTGAATAATGTAGAATCAACGCTGTTGTGTTAACTCTGTTACATACCGACTATATATTACGTTGATTAAATATTGAAACCATTAGTTCTCAAAGCGAAGTGAAGATAGCTTGCTAGAAAATTTACAATAACATTTTAAATTTACATGAAATTTCTTTAGGTTTCCATCTTTATTCTAGAGTAAAGTTTTTAGATAGAAATTCATCAGTCGTTCAGATAAAAATAGAGGTATTTTTATGGCTGTCCACAATAAGTACTTAACATCGAGGACTCTTCACTATTCTCAAAACAAAAAACGGAGCCACCTCCCTCACGATTTAAAAAAAGAACCTAAAAAGCTATTTGAAAACATAACGGCACGACAAAACTTTGCGGTCCTTCGACGCGGATAAAAAGCTGCGTAAGTAATAAATCTAAAGTTGACACATTTAGTCGAGAAGTTCAAAAAGTCCCGCGCAGATAAAGACTTAATTTCTTTTGCAAGGAAACTCACAAAAAAGCTTTTACTCGTAACGGGAGCATCCGTAAGCCGCGACAATTAGTCGAGATTAGCGCCGTCGCGTCTAATTACCCGCGCGGCACTGGCCAGCCTTTATCGCTTCACTGTACACCCTCTCCCCCGCCACACAGCACCTACTGTGCCCGTTTCTGGTATAGATACGCTTTACACGTTATTTTGTAGTCTTGCTGTCAACGATACAGATAACATATAACATCTATGTTTATAAAAGAAAGTCGTGTTAGTTACACTATACATACCTAACCGAGGCATTCC
>DWGW01002188.1:0-10090 GCA_018247775.1 Udranomia orcinus
GGTGAACACTCAATCGGCGTAATTTTAAAATTACGACCTGCCTTAAACCTCAATTACTATGGGCATGAGCATCTCGCATCTCGGTGCGCGGATCGCTCGTTCGAAAATTGCCAACGAGTCGACGCAGAAATTGTCGGGAGAGGCTTTCAGAATTGTGCTCGGCCGACAAATCGCGTGCCGAACAACGCAAATTACGGAGTCGACTGCAACTCGACTCGACTCGAAAATTGCACCGAGTTCCCGCAATCGGGAGGTCGTGCAGACCCTAATGAAGACGTTAAGTTAAATCGTGGCCGCGTTTATAGAATGTTATGGTGTTTATATTGATTTTTATGTGAATATAATTTTATTACACCCCGTTTGACTCCGTAGGCGTTGCGTCCATTGTCTTTTTGTTATTGCCCGACGTATTTGTTTGTTCGACTGTGTTCAGTCGAATCGATTCTTATTCCGCAACGACGGACATGTAAATAATGATCAAAACAACTAAACAAACTCCGGGCCGGTAAACATCGAGCGGTGAATTGTTTGTACGGGACAAGGGTGTCTGCAATTTGAGGGAATAAATTCGAGGACATATAAAAAGCAGTGTCACAATAATGAACGCGAGAGATTTAATTTAAGCGACATAAACACGAGCTATCTGGCGCTGGCATCGATAAGGGCGCGCTAAATGACAAACTGCGCCAGTGAGAGAAATGCTTTAAAACGGTGTAATTTTTACTCTTTATCTGCAGATCTGAGAGGAGATTAAAAATGCCAGCGACGAGTGCTTGTATTGCTTGGATGCACCTGAGTAAATGTTTTAATATGGGTATAGATATATTATTTTGACTATTAATTATCTGTGTAACCTTACCCTGTAGGTAGCAAAAGACGTTATTTTGAATGGAATCGGAAATTTTTTGAACACTATAAATTATTTTAATAAGGTTATTGTTTTAAAGCATTTCTTTAAAAAAACAGCGTGATTTCTTCACTCCACTATTCTTATACTCGTACATATATGTACTTACCTTTTATAAAACATTAAAGTAAGTGATAAAATACGTACGGGTTAAGTATACCTTAAATTAGTTGTATCACTATCACTTATAATTTAAATACATATATTTATTTATACCTAATAACTATTTTATTCAACTTCTGCAACCCTATCCTCGCGGAACGTGCGTTATTTGAATCGGCAAAATATTTCGCGAACTATGAAAAAGAAAGGTCCAAAATAACCCTAATTAAAATAGCGATAAAGAAAGCTCGATATTATAATGAGCCTGAGCTCAAATATGTACTCAAATTGGATATTATCTCACCACTTTCAATGTAGACACTGCACTCCATAATTTGAATCATGAAACACCTTTTTATTTAACAGTATTATACTTAAATAGTACTAGAATAACCTATGAATCTTAGAAAATAATACGACTTTTAATATCAATCCGCCTATACCTATAGAGTACCTGATATCCTAAGAAACATTACTTTTATTCCGTACCCGTGTTTGTTAAGCTTCATAAAGCCGAGTTCTTCGAACGGATTGGCCCTGAGAGCGGTCCTTGTAACGATCAAAGGATGTATCGTATACGAAGTAACATCTACACATAAAAAGATACGTGCATAAGTATTGGGATGTAATGAACACTGCCCCGGCATAATCGATCGAACACACCTCTTGATGAAGATATTACGAACTGGTTTCGATTTATTCCTGCATCGGTTGCGTATAACTTAGATATTCGATCGTTCGT
Source organism: Udranomia orcinus (assembly GCA_018247775.1). Lineage (NCBI taxonomy): Eukaryota > Metazoa > Arthropoda > Insecta > Lepidoptera > Hesperiidae > Udranomia > Udranomia orcinus. The sequence continues at coordinate 1,752 of DWGW01002188.1, forward strand.
TCATTTAAAGTTAAGATAAAACGTCGATCGATTTGTGCACTTAACCGTCCGATCGATCCGAGTTGTTATCAGTCAATTAGGAACGATCTGAAGGCAATTCGAAATAAAACGTTATCATGATAATCTAGAATTAGTGATGATTTTTATTTGTTGCGCTTAACCATGAATTGTAGCAGATATTATCTGCCGTCTATAAACACTTATTATTCAAACCATCTCACAACTTCTGTTTAGAATAAAAAAACAATATTATAAAGCTTTATTAAATACTCCCGTGCTATAGATACAACTATAAATATGTTTACGATATAAAATTATCATAAAAGCCAGTCATTTAAGTACCTACTAATTTATAGAACTGTATCGAAACGGAGAACTTTAACGCTCACCCAATATTCTCACTGCATTGTATAAAAGTTCTTAGATAACTCGCAGCTCTAAATAACGGAGTCAATTCGGAAGATATTATGTCGTGCAGCGAACGATACTTCATACGACGGCTATTAATACATCGGAGGAGTGCCATTCCTCCCACCCAATATTTCAAATACCAATAAGCCACTAAGTCTAACGCCCGCTCTAATCTAAACGGCCTTTTTAAACTAATAAAAGACCTCGTTAAAAATAGCCACCGAAAATTTCAAGTGCTACGGCGTTTATCTTTCGTAAACAAGAGGCAAGCCCGATGGTTTGGTTAATGATACACATCCATCTATTTCGTGTGTATAAATATATTGGAGCTGACTGAATACATCTGTTCTAACAGTCTTTCAGTGGGAGGCTGAAGGCTGGAGTGTTTTATGGGTATTATTATTATTCCGTTTATTAACCACATCAGCGATCGTTAATGGTCTAATTGTACCACCGGCATTAGTTTTGTGTTGTACACGGCGTTTTTGTCTTTAATGTCATCGAGCTAAAGTTTAAAATGGGGCGACGAAGATTCGGCAAAGACGCCATATTCAGATGTAGCGAATCGCGTTCAATAAAAGTGTAATTGGTACTTCCCTGCAGCGCCCGGGAGTGATTCGGAGAAGCACACAAACGGATATAATTTCGATTGAAAAGTGTTCAATACCTTTCATTGAGACATAAGTTTGTTAATAACTCAAGGAACAGACCCTGCGGTGTTGCAAGGCTTTATAATTCTGCACTGATTACAAAGGGGAGCCGGCGGCCGCAATTTCGTCTTGTACCGATCGTGCCATACATAAATTATCAGTTATTGATGAAGACATTAAGCTTACGTACGGTATACAACAATTAATAAATATCGATTTTTCAGTACACAATGGTTCAGAGGAACACAAGCTCTATTAGTATAACATCCGGTATTGCCTAAACCAAAATTATAGGATATCTACTTGATTTGTGTGTGTATGGTGTTTTTTATTATAATATGATATTAATTTTAAGTGAGACCAACTATTAAAGTTTCTTAAGAGTTGCACCTAATATTATATTATTGTATATATATACTGTTATAAAGCATATTATAGAATTAACTACATAGTTGATTAGATAAACGATTAGGCTTTCCTTGTCAATATATTATTTTGAAAATGGAAATGATGAACACATATAAAATATATTTTAAACTGGACTGAACTATAGAAAGAAAGCAATAGGACGTCGTAAGTTACCACAAGAAATGTTTAGTGGTATTTTTAGACTTAACATCTTTCCATCGCTTTCCACGCGAGAGAAGCGATTCACACTAGATGTAAGAAACACAAAAACATTAAACTGTAATTTCAGCAAAATATTCACGACAAGAACTAGCGTAGGACGAACACGGTTTAATATCGTCGTTCGGATTCGAGCGATGTTTTGCTGACGCTATATTAATAAGCGATTGTTTTCGCGTCAGCTTTTGCACTTCGCTGAATCCGATTTGCGAACAGGACTCTTTAAAAATCAACTTCTTGTCAAGTCGAAACCAGTTTCACCTAATTCCGATGGTAATAACTGCGGCACAACAAATAAGATTAATTACATTCCGTTTCGGGCCCATTATAATTAATGTCGCCGAAATAATTTCACATCTCATTTAGGAGTGCAAAATGTATATCATTTTTTCGCTACAAAGTAGGTACGTATTAAATTATATTTTGGAAATTTAATCGCTTAAATTGCTTACAAATTGGCCTTTTGTTTGTAAAGAGCTTTGTTACTTTAATGGTCTTTAATACTATACCTTACTTGTATATTTATAGCTTAGGTTAGGTTACATATTCTAAAATATAGTAAGTAAATGTACCTATATATACTCTCTTAGTCGTCAACAGTAACAAAACTCCTACCTCTAACAGAACTGAAGTGACTTATCACAGGTTTATATATTCGTACGCTTTCCCTTCAACACGAAAAAAACTCAAGCAATTAGGTTCGCATTCTGTTACGATTTATTCTTTAAAATGTAATCGAACAATCGCAACGAAAGACAGTAAATGATTTATGGGTCTCGCGCCTTAGCTTTAAATAAAACATTGCCGTGAGCTTTCAACATCTACGGACGAGTCACGATTGTAATTTTAAAGCATTCCGGCTGATGTATTTATTCTCGAGTATTATGTATCACAAAAGTCAATTTTAGATGACGATCACTTTGTATCAAGACGTATCTATTCAAGTGCATGCCATGTGACAAAGTCTCACCACTTGTGTGCAGCGTACATGGGAACGAATACATCTGTCAGTTTGTCCGGATCTGAATAGCGCGGTCTCATTCATATGTTGCGGTGTAGAATCGAAGGGACAACTGGGGACTGCTTGAAATTGAAAGCTAGCTAATAGGAGGACAGCGTGTGCCCTGCCAGCCAGATTGCGGCGCGGAATTAATTCACCAATAGAATTTAATTCTGTAAGTGGCTCGCAGAGGCGACTTGGTACGTTTGAAGAGTGCATTATACTATCTTACGATTTAGACTCGTCGATGCTAACCTATAATAAAACTTTGAAAGTGTATGTTTAAAATATAATAATAGGATAGTAAATATAATGAACGATTTTATTCATAAAAGTTTTTACCATACTTTAGGAGTCGAAAAATGTAGGTCTAAAAAAGGTAGTTCGATGAAAATTTGAAATATTCACAAAAATTCAGTGCACATATAATATAGCTTTATATAAAACTCTACTTTAATTTAAAAATAGCTTTTTGAGTTAGTGACTATCGCGACCAAATAAACCATTGCTTTTAATGATTTTTTTTTAATTTCTAGCATGCCAATACTTACTAGTAATTTTGTTAACCCCTCCCGCTAAGCTTGTGTTAGGAGTGGGTTCACGTCAATAGTGCAATGTAGTAGGGATCGAACCCACGACCTCTTGATCGTAAGACCGACACACTACCCACTAGGCTATTGCCGCTTAAAAAAATAATTGAAAGGTTTTAATTTCATACAATTATTCGCTTTACTAATTATCAACTTAACTTAAACGTTAGAGATATTACCGTATCATCGCACAGTAATTTGTATCGTTAGTCTATAACGAGCTCAAGTTAGATATTCGTGAAGCTACTCTAAATCGGGCCTAAGATAGTTTATGATCTTCATTGTTTGCACTCCGCCGCTGTACTATTGTGTGGCGGGTTCCCGACTATTATTTTATTGACTTCCTATGACCTGAGTGCTTTATCGTACCTACCTGTGCGCAATTCCGCTCCCGGCTTAAATTGTGACCCGTATTTAGGAGGGCCATTTGTCATCGAACACAAATACAGACCAATTGTTCGTCGACACCGAAAAGAGTTGTGATGAATTTAAAACAGCGGAGAAACGTAGGTACTGTTTTTCGTTTTCTTCGACAAAGAAAAGGTATGGAAAGTTATTAGGTTTTAGTTGAAAGACATCTATGTAATGAAGTTAGGAATCATTCAGGTTAGATCAAAATCAACTTAAGCGGCAATAGCCCAATGGGTAGTGTGTCGGACTTACGATCGAGAGGTCGTGGGTTCGATCCCCAGTCCCCTATTGCACTATTGACGTGAACCCACTCCTAACACAAGCCTTTGAGCTTAGCTGGAGGGGTTAACAAAATTACTAGTATGTATTGACATGTTAGTAATTTTTTTTATTAAAAAAAAAAAAACTTCAGATAATAATAGATCAGAAACGTGTATACATAAGTCAAGAGATAAATCGAAGAAAGTTTCATAATTTTAATATAAAAATAGACAAAAAAATTAAAGATTCTATGAGCGAAACCACAGTACCGTTTGTTTAAACATAATAGTCTGTTTTTATGATTGTGGGCTACAAAATAGAGAATGTGTGTAACTAATACGATTATGTTAACAGATCGGTGCATACGTATTCTAGGAGTGAGCTGGGCTGGACTAGACATACAAGTAGATCCTATCGCGTTCGCTTTCGTTTCGACCGATGTGCATTGTGCATCGTTCATTGTTTTAAGAAATTAGGTTACTACTACCATCATATATACATTTAAAGTAAGGAACCTCATGTAAGGTTTTGTTAATAATATTAAATTGTATTTCAATGAACACTGGGTGAGATTAAATCCGGCTTGTCAAACTTTAAGACCCGAATTTAACCAATTGTCTATTATAACTTCAACACACACTTTTAATTAACGAGTATGTTTCATAAAGATAGAAGGTGTTAATAAAATTATCTTTAAAATTGTGTTGTACATACCTACATACGTCCCAAAATGATCATTATCAATTAATCACAAATTCTTAGCAGATTTGTTTAAATCACATACATTAACAACTTTGTCGCGAACATGTATGTAAGTATTACATATACCTCCAACCCGGAATGAACGCACAAAGAGCAGTAGACGGTAGCAAAAGTTCCCACACTTAAAATTCATTTTTTCGACCATTCCTAGTAATCATTATACGAGCGTCGACACCAAGTTACATTTCTGTAGAATGAAGTTTATCGTGAATCTACCTAAGCTTTTTCATTAGTTTCACGCGGAAACTGGTATGTTGAGTTTAATTTAATATACTTTATTTAGAAGAGTTAGCACAGTTGGTGATAATTTTGGTATCTCGGGGTTCAAATCTTAGATAAGGAATAAGTAAATTAATTCCTTATTCGTTTTAATGTCACGTAGACCGTCCAACTAATTCAATTCTATGATTTTACCGAAGAAAATCGTGCCGAGAGATTTAAAATTTAGGCAAAAAATATGTTCGTGAATGATTTTGTACCTACCTGGCTAGTAATAAAATATAATAAGATGTGAGTGATTATAGCAATATGTGACAATTATAGTCTACTGACATAATGTTGATATAGGTAGGCATATAGGTAGTGTATCAACTAATGAAGTCTCGAAAAGGTCAGAGCAACTAAATAGAATAGTAATTATAACCGAAACCTTCTAGTAATGGGCATGTCAACAATAGATTTACGTTCCCTCGGGCACTTTGTTCGGATGTTTCTTTAATTGCAATGCGACTACAGTTTAAAATGTTTTCAATACGCGCTCTAATGCATCTAGCGTCGCCAAGAGTTGTTTGTCACTGTCTCCGAAAAAGATACATTGAATTAATTACAATTAAAATTCCGCACTGCATCTGAAATTGCCAAAGTACAAACTTGCGAAGAGGTATCGAAGATTTGGCTTTGGATACGGTGGTAAATCCACACCACAGACTGGGACGTCTTATGCCCGGATAGAATGTATGTACCTATGTTAGAAGGTAGAGAGGAAAGATAGGTTTAAAGTTTAGGTGAGTATAAAGATATTTGCTTTATTTGGTTGATATAGCTAACGGATCTGAATTTGGAGTCAGTGGCAGGTGTCTCTATGATTAACGGCTAAACCTTCGAGAAAATAAAAATAATATAATTTAATTTAATGACAATAGGGTTATCAACTATATCGTTGCTGAGTAGATTAGTGTTGTTTCATAGTGTATACGTAAATTATGACCAAAGAAATAAATGGAAACAAAAATACTTAATTAAATTATTTTTGAGTATTTTTGACACAAAAATACTTTTGAGAAATTCAAGTGAGATAACTTCATTTTTTTTTAATGTACCTAAATATATTTTTCTGCTGCGTATTTAAAACAAATCGAAATATTTACATTGTTACATCCACAGAAAACTTATAACAGTCTTGTTATCGCTATTGGAAAAAAAATTACGTGAGCTAAGAGGAACAAACGACGAAAATAGTTGCGGTCGATTCTAGAAACACAAATAAATAATTCAGTCACGAAATTATTTATTTTATTATTAGTTTTTTTGCGAAAATGACGAGTTACAACAAAATAAAGTCGACGGCCGTCAATGGGCATCGTCCTGAAATGCACACGACGTGCGGTTGTATGCGAAAATTCCCCACATTGAGTATTCCCTGTATGCGAGCGATGTCAACGCGGTGTGCTAGTGAATAACAATCGGGGGCCGTTGGCAGTGGTCGGTGATGAGGTAAGAACCTACTAGTTGTACTCGCTCGCTAATCGACTTGTGACGGTATATCATAGAAACGGAATAATATTAAACGATCGGCCGACTCGCGAGTCATCCGGAATGCCTGCAACCGACGAAGGTTGGATGTACGAGTATAGCGTTGTTAATGATACTAAGTATTACCTACTACTTATTGGTAATTTTTAAAGATTCGTTATAATAATATTGGTAACGGAATGTAGTATCGCAAGGATTACCAAGAAGAAACTAAACAAAGCATACATTTTAAAAAATATTCTTATTTTGTTAATGCAGACCTTCAATGAAAATATATGTATATTTTGTGGATATTTATACATATATAATATACCTATTACGACGTGTAATAGCTATATAAAACGATTTAATAGAAGATATCTTTGACGTAAAGTGTTTAAATATTAAACTAATCTTTATGCGCTTCTTTTATTCTAAATATAATATAATACGTTTATCAAAACTAACTTAATTTCACCAATTATACATCTCACCAAAAACTTAATTTACGCCAGTGAAACATTTCTCAAACACACCGAGTACGTCTCACCGAAATAAGTCGAACTACAACTCGAAAATGGTAGTGGTTGGCAGTAATCTTGGCGGTTTCCAGTGGACAATGATGTGGACAACGAGTGGGCTGACTGGCTGACACGCTGGCTTTGAGGGGCATGTCCGGTAAATGTGACGTGGGAACACGCGAAATGATATTAAATTATTTATCGTTCCATGTCGTCCGCGTGTATGTCGACTTGTTTTCCGTTTCTGACAAAGTCCGCAAAGTGAAGACGTGAACGCGAAGACGTGTTTGTGAATGGTCTACAACCGTTTTTTGCTTTTTGTGTATAAGTAAGAAGAGTTGTTGTAAGACTATTTTAGAGTATAAGTGCCTAATATTGTATTTTATCATTTTTAACGGACAAACAAATAGCCGTAAATTCCAGTTACGTACTCATTAACACACATGAATTTTCTTTGAGAAATATCAAATTGAACAGACAATACATCTATAGACAATAACCGAGACTGATCCCAATTAGTCAAATCCATTCATTTCTGACCGCGCACGTCGTTGCATAACTTGTTCGGTCGTATACGATGAAACCAATGCTTTAATGTCAATATTATCTTTATTAGCATTGTACCAATCATAACTCAAAACCAAAGGGCATAGAAATAGCAGACCATAGACAGCTATATCTATAAAAACATAGTGGAGTTTTCGACATAGTATATCAGATACAATATTACAAAGTCACAATACAAGCTAATTCATGTTTAAAAAAATATTTTTTAAACATTTCCTATAAATCAGTCACACAATAAAAATGCTTTACAATGATGTAACGTATTCAACAGACACCGAAACGGTCCCTTGGAATAAATACTGATTGTGAAGTATTATCTGCTACGCATCTAATTGAGGAGGCTGTGGCGTACGCAGAACGCATTGGGAATGCCTAATGATTTGATACTTTAATAGAATTCCCTGCGAACTACCGAGTAACAGAACCAGACTGTCTTCGCGTGATTCAGTCAACAGTGGTCGATTTAGACGTTACGTTTCTTGTAAATAAGCAGTGTATTTGGCATAATATTTTTTATATTATTAATGGAATAGGCGTTTGTCTTCCATCTCACCTTATGCAAAGTGTAGATGAAGACGAAGGTGGTATACGTCCATCCAAAAGAAACCTGTTCACTCTACTCTTGAAGGCTCCAATGTTGAACTTATCAGGAAAAATAGACCCAGGCAGGTCGTTCCAAATTTTGGCGACTCTCATCAAAAATATTTCTTTTAAGTTAGAACATGTACCTAAGGCCGGGACAGTATCTAATGCATCACGATTTCGTTTTAATATCACCGAAATTTTACATGTCAATCGATTAGGTCAA
>DWGW01002189.1:0-10090 GCA_018247775.1 Udranomia orcinus
GAAACTTGCGTTTTCCCGAATTTCCCGGCAGTGACAACCCTATCTCGGCCTGACATTTCTGGTGGCATGTCATGACACTCATGAGTGGCGGCTATTCTAATGCGTTTTTTCGTCCGCTTCTATACCGCTTGTCTACATTTTATTGCTGTAAATTGTTTGTTCTTCAAGTATCAAGTTTCTAACGACGTCTATCGACTCCTTTATTTTGTCTTACCACTTTTTATTACTAATTTTAACAGGTGGTACCTACTGCTAGTGAGGCTCGGCTGGGTTACTCATATCAAATTATTTCGTAGCAACTATTTATAGTCAGATAGCCAATAGAGTTACAATTGTCAATTCGCTTAGTTTAGGTAAGGTAAGGTTGAATGGAGAAAAATTTCCACAATTTAGACGGATCCTTAATTCGAAAGTGTCGGAGCTTCGGAAGAATTTAAAATTCTGTCCCTGTCTTCCTCGGTTTCTGGTTTTTAACTAGTAAGTTGCTTTCATTGGTGGTAAGTAAGGTAAGTAAGTTGCTTCGTGTTCGACTTAAATCCACCCAGAACTTTTTTACAATTTAGAAATAGATCCGAACTCGTATATAAGATAAATACCGCTTCGAAACCTTATCGTTGTCCAAAAAGTGTAGGGCCGTCGTGCCTAGAAGCTTGGCGTATGCTTCTTAATGTAGCTAGCTTTAGCCTATAATTCGCTCGTGAGGGTAATAAACTAGGGACACGCAATATAAGACGTAATATTTTATAGGCCGTTCGAGTACAGGTTTCTAAGAAGGAATATTAGGTTAATGTCGGTTGTTTATTTGTTAAGCGAGTCTCGCATAGTAGCGCGGTTCAAAGGCGCGTACGATTTGAACCGACGGCGTTAGGGCTAGGGTTGGCACTTATTAGTTTTATAATAAATATTACATTTATAGTATGTATTTTCGTAAATCAAAATATAATAGCTATACTTTACTTATCTGTTATCACTATTAGTCAATACTAATCAATTCATAATACCGGAATATATTTCAATGTTGGGAAATATTTTTCATTACTATTGTAATTATGATTCGTACAAACGGAACATATAAATTTGGAATGACTCCTCGCTGACTTGTTCCGCACCTGACAACAGTTTCGCTGCTATCTTATCGTGAGAACACTTAATCAATCCCCGGGCTATATTTACATTGAAGATAAATTATCTACTAGTTCCTTGATTACACTTTCATACTATGATATCATTGTTTTTAAAGTACCTACATCCATTTAGTCATGAAACGAAAACTTACCTACCTTAAGTTTTGTTTTTACTATTGAATGGTATTATAATTACTTAACGTCTTCGAAGATAAGTCGACTTTTTGTGTAAAATACGGTGTATTTACCTTTAAAGGGACTGGATTTCTATATAAGGACGTAATTGGATGTTAATTGTCAAGCGCATTGCTACAACTAAATTAAGTAAAGATATTAAAGTGACAGCCCTAAGTGTGTGTCAGCAATAAAAATATATTTAAAAAATAAGCCTATTTAGGTACTATTGGTACACTAATTTTAAAACTTATCTTCGCCCTTAATAGATTAATTACATTTGTGAAGCAGCCGAGAATATATATTTTTCATTCTATTACATAACTATCATTTTATATAATTAAATTAGACGAAAGTTGCAACCCTAGGCGTGCGTCAGTGAACTCGCACAGCGATGGAGCTGGTAGATGGTTGCGGCGTGCGTCACACTGTGATTCCGGATTGATGGCGGTCTGTGTGACACCAGCTGATCACTCCGAGGGAACCTGAATACTAATTTAATTTATTAGCCTCCACAACACACGAGTGGCTTTCATGTTTTAATATTCATGTAGGCAGATACCTAAAGCATATTCGTTGGTATGAAAATTTAAGTAAGCTCGCATCACGTGGCCGCAACGGTTGACTTACCTAATACCTGATACAAAGATACCTATAGAATTTGTAGATTCTCCAATTTGTTTAAAGACAAAAAAACATTGCTTATATGTAAATTACTTCTATCGCCAAAGCCTCATAAAATAACAGGGTTTTTACAATTGTTATCGCGTGCATACGGACAAATAAACACTTTAAATAAAATCATGTCCTTTCCAATTTTACCTTACCTGCAGGTCGTTGTTTGATACCTCGAAGTTATACAAAATTACTTTAGAACCATGAAAATTAACTAATAAACATAATATACCCATGTAATACAACGTCTGTTACTAATTATTCTTGTTTTCTTGAATTAATTACTTGATTTTAGTTAACATGTAAATAGTATTTAAAATGCTTCACGTGGTTTAAGTGGCCAGTTTCAGATGAGCCAAGTCGAACCGGCGGGATCACATAACGGACAACATATTTTATATATTCTTATGTTTAAACATGTCCATAGCTTAAATAAATTAAATTCATCTACTGGTATAGCTAAAGAAGACTAAGGATAACGAATTATCAGAATTTTTCATTATATATTGAATTTACAGACACTACCAATAATATAAATTATAGTTGCTTTTTGCCACCTGCAGTATTTTCTTTTACTTCAAATTGTACATCAGCCTAGATACAACTCTTTTAGGGCTCACTGCAGAACACGGTTATATTCCCGACTTACCGACGGAACTGACCGACTTACGTGCTCGTTGGTAGAACTGTAAAGATCAACTTAAAAGACCGAAATTACCACGATGTGTTTTAAACTTTACCGTATAAACGTCCATTGTTCCTTGGTGATCATTGACTGCAATAGAATTAGTGCGAACAAGACGAATTCGGTCGAGCTAGTTTTGGATTTATAGATGACACAACACCTGCGCATAAAAAATAATTAATTATCTCCAATTAGTGGAAATTTTGGAGCAGATTTATTAGACAGCTCCCAGGAAAGTATTGGAAGCCATAAATCTTAGATCTGTCTCACATCCGCGTCTGTTGCTTCTTGAATTTGTCTTTCCTGTTGAGGGACTTACATAAAAATAAAGGCATTAAGACCAGACAGTAATAATATGGTTAGTGTGCAAAACGCTCGGTTATCCTATATCCACATAAATTTGGTTAGTAGAAAGATTCAGGGCTATTAATCTAATTTTCGCTGAGAACGAATACTAAGATGTAAAGAATATTTCTTTTGCGGTCGAATTGGCACCATCTGGTCATCCAATCTGGAAGGGTGCTCGACCAACCATTAGTAATCATTTGATTGATATTTCTGTGGGAAACCCTTTCAAATATGGACATATTTTCTTTTGTCTTGGTCTGGAGCATAACGTGGGATTTGAGAAATTGAAATAAGTTAATGAAGTCCATATTAATTGGTTTAGGACACAACACAGGGTAGAGTTTTTCAATTATGATATAGTTTTAGGACGGTAAAGTTTTTTTCTCGTGCGTATCAATTTAGATTTGTTATCGTCTGTCCGGCAGGAAAATATTGTGAAATGTTATCAAAATTCTCCAAACTGGCGGCAGCTGACTGCCATTTTCGCTTATTTTCGATGACTTGGCTTTTTCCCATTCCTATCTGTTATCACAAGCTCGGCCTTAGAGGAAGATTGTTCTCGGAAGGATCGAGAGAGACAAAATATTTATATAAACGCTGTCTGCAACTGTTCTGGGCGTTTCAATTACTTCGCGTTAAACATTTGCATACATACATTAAATTGTTTTATACGCCCCTATGCAATTATCTTCACAATCTGTACGTATGTCTGTTTATTGATAGGTCGATTAATGATGCAATAGTAAATTAGCAGTGTTCATAAGTTACTGGTAAACTAGTAAAAAGGTAAAACAAAGCAATTTTGGAATGAGTTAGAATTATCAACTACACGACAATTATGGTTAAAAACTTCTTCCGATATAGATAATAGCTCCATGAGTAGTTCGGTGGTGTAATACGCGCCCAACAGTGGTATAGTGACGATAGGATAGTGTAACAAAAGAATTTAAACATGATATCGAGATTCGTTTTCAATCGGTACCTACATTCCTGGCCATCAACAGCCTGCGTTTCAATAGGGCTGTTCTTCTCTTAATAAAAATAAACAATAACGATTAACTTATTTAAAACTTTCAAAAAATTACTGTGATAGTTAAATACTACAAACAATAGTTATCAATTAGGTAATACCAGCTGAAAATTCTACTTGTGATTTTTCAGTATTGAGTTTAAGGTCTTGTCTTGTCAACTTCTATTAAAAATAAATGAAAACTTTGTTAGCTTTTCTTACACTTATTTCATGAAAATTTTTTGGTACATGGTGTTCCACTTCTACAAAAAAATTATACTAAAATGTGATATAATTCCAATAAGATTCAGATTAAATTAATCAACGTACATATGTTAATAGTACCACAGGTAGTAATTCGTTTATACTATAGCTTGTATATAAACGGTTATTTTCCAAAAGGTCGGTTGGTAGCCCTGCTCGGCCACCGGTAATCGACCTGCGTGATGCTGACTCGATGCTATATCGATTACCTTCTCCGATTCCCTTCTCGGTATCGACGCTTCACCAACGGCGTTTTGTTGCTTTCCAATTCGAGTGCCACGGATAGCGTTTGTTTGAATCTTGGGTTTCGAATTTGTTCGTTCTATTTCGTTTTCTTTTTCCATCGTGGATGTGGTGTCGATTTGTCGTTGGCCTGTCTTAATTGTTTGTATTTCGTGAAACGAATCTTTGAAGACTTCGTGTCTGAAAATGTTGAATCATAGCATACCTATATCATAAACCAATACGAATGGCACGAGAAATTAACGCGAAGTTATGAGAACAATGTTATATATACCTACCTAAATTGACGCAATGACTTAATTAACCGGGGATTTGCTTAACCAAACCGCAATTACCTTAATTCTTCAATATAAAAAAACGTTAAATATGTCCTCTTGTTGGTTTTATAACGACCGTGAATCATTATATGGTGCCAGTGAGACGCAGTCGCAGAGATCACAGCAAAATCAAAAGTAAAATCCCACGAAACCAGCTAATTAATAATGCTGATCAACTTGTTTTATGTCGAACGTGACGCAGGTAGGCTAAAGTCACGGCAAGCACTATATTCAATCTGGAATCTATGCCGCTCGAAATAATATGACAACATGGCGATATACGACCATGTAGTTCATAATTCCGCCCTAGAATTAATCAATCAAATGCAATATAAACGCGTCAGTAATTACTAGGAATGGAGCTGTCACAATGCGCCGTCCTCATCGCCTACCCACATGGTACATCTGTGACATTTCAAGCGTACGTGTTTGCGTGATCGAGGTGTGTCCACTGACGGACGCTCCCGCCCACATCGGATAGCGTGATGTGTTGGATCGCCATCATCGGCGCTTGTTATGTTTACATCGACTGTTTTAAGAGGCAAATGAGGTGACGCCCAGCCTCATTCTGAATATTCATCGAACCGTCCTCTTTTGCCTCAATCATCTCTTTTGCATTCCGATTTCCTTCGCTTAGATCTCGCCGTCGTTCCGAGTACCTCGCATCTTTTAAAGATCGTGTTCGTCTGAGGTGTCGTCATAATTAAGTGATCTATCGCATAAAACTTCCATTATCACTTCCTTTGTTAATCATAATCTTATGTATGCTCTGTAGATATTTCAGAGTGGTTAGCGAAGTGTGGCTTCTATGCCAGACTTCCTATTTACGCGTTGGATTAACGAATAGATGTAATCGCCTGATGATGGTGGCGCCAAGCGATGTTGACAATAATTTAACGAGCGTGATTCTATCTACATTTAGAGATAACAGCACCGTAGAATCTTTTATTTACGCATAGTTAAGCGAAAATGTCAGATGGATATGGCCGTCTATGAGATTATATATGAGCAATACAAAAACAAAATATTTACGTCTTCTAATATGTCATACTATTGTCTACTAATAATACTCGTAAATCAGAACATCGCAAAGAATTACAGCTAACACCATAGCAGAATAACTGTCCTTTAAAATTTAAAGTGTACTTATCCCAGTCCTTTCCATCCTGCGCGTCCATTAGCCCACAATTTCACAGCGCTGGTCGGGCTCGGGTGTCGCCTGCAACTAGGTCAAGGCGTCTATTTCCGACTTGCTTACCGTAATATGACCAATTAGCTCTTTAATCCTGAAAGTTGCTTCATCCTTATACTTGTTACTCTTCTATTTATTTTAATCGTCTATATCAATGAGATCGTGACTTGTTTAACTATTATCAGTTTCATCAACTCGATTATTATCTTGGTTTTATGTATACTTTGTGTTTGTGTGGATTCTGTTAAGCAAAAATTAAAATAATGTTATTTTTACATCATCAAACAGTACTAATTTAATATTTTTCCAGAATTTCTTGCCAAGTCCATTATTTTACCTTGGTTCAAAATCGGGATTTTATGCTCAAATGCAAAAAACATCGCTTCATGTCAAAAAATTCTGTATCGTTGCACGCTTGCCGCGGGTAATAATATTCTGAGGTTGTTTTATTTCGGTTATCAAGATATTTGTTCCTTTTCGCGACAACCCTTCATTGAGGTTGAAAAACCTGTATCATTAGCTCCATTAATCAAACCGCTGTATGTTGTGGGCTTGTTTCGTTTTTGTTTTTGCGAGACAGAATTTGTGTTTCCTTCTAAAACAATATGTATTGAAACTTAGGTATCGGGTCGACTTAGATCGATTTCTTGTACATTCAGAATTTTATATTATCAGGTACGTCTAACGTATCATTCTCTAAATGTGTTAAATTGAAGTTACCCGTGACATTGTTCGCTTAAAAGGATCGCTAAAACTCACGTAATTTGTTGAAAATGTCAGTCAGTTATTCCTGTTCTTATTCCGGCATGTAACATAGAAGATAACTTCTATAACACGAATTAATCTCAGTTAAACGTTGAATTGACGACAATATTCCGCGGGCGCTTGCCAAAAACGCGTTCATAACACTTGGACTATGTCCGTAATCGAAAAACGCGACACGTGCTGTTGTAATTGACGCAAACTGATTCGGAAAGGTCGTCGATCATCTATGAGTATTTATGCGTAATCTTTCTGCAATATTAAGTTGTAAACGCGATGTTCCCGCTACTCCATGCTGGGTGGCGGAGTATCCAGGTTTGCTCCGCTTGTGGCTAGAAACCGAGATCAGTCCAGGATTGTACCAAAAAACGGTTGCAGCTAATGTTTCTATAGACGGCTATACTTCCGCAAACTAGAAAATGGATATGACATTTTCTTATTGTATCTGTATACTTCCTAATAATATAAATGGCATTCTTGATGAAACAATGTTGTGTTAAGTCACCATAACCGCTATCTATAACGGATCGAACCGAATATACCGAACCGGCTATAATGGTTTCTTTAGGTATAAAAAACAACATTTCAATCAAAACATAACTTTTTCATTTATTAAATCTCTTCTCAAAAGGCACTTCTTTCTTCTCTTTTAGAGATTATTATATAAAACTCGTTCAATTGTCCAAAAAGTTTACATTTTTCCAACATTGTATAGTTAGTTACTGCTAAATGCATATACATCAATCAGTAAAAGTTCGCTACTGTATACGACCCTACGGAAAACAGCTGGACGTAACAGGTAGCAAAAAACCAAAGAATGTGTAGCGTAGACGTGCAAATATCTAAAACGACGGTGTTCATAAAAACTGTGGTGCGATCGTTGATATGGAATTTATTGAGATATAAATGCATGCATCTTACATAAAGTGAATTCTATACTAACAAAAAAATAATGAACTAAAGTCCGAACTTTTCACACTTGGTTTATATACCTTATAATTTATTACTTGAACGTATATCTTTGTTAAAAGTTGCGTACTTGCCCCGAGTACATTTTTGAGTAAGTTCGCTTTACAGTACATGGTTGGCGCGCCCAACGTTGGCGCAGGGTCGGCGCGCGACCAACATTTGTACAAAGGTTGGCGCGAGCGCGTCGCGGGCGCGTGGGCTCAGCGGCCGCCCGGCGCCGACGCCGGCGCCACCCGACATGTTATAATTCGGGCGGGCTATTTCTGTCGATTCACACGCGTTCGCGCAACGCTACGTGCGTATTACGCTTTTTTTTCGAATTCAAAACTTCGCCTGCAATGCCGCTGAGACAATGTGCGTGGTCTTCCTAGCTGTCACAGTACGGCATTCGTTCGTAGAGTATATTAGTGACATAGACTTGTCTAAAATAGTTGTATAAGTATTGTCCTAATGAGAGATCATACTGGTTTTGATTGTAATTATGGTCTATATTATTTTAAATCTGTTAAATATATTGTACGCGAAATGTGTTTGCACCCTAATTTTATAGAGTGTAAACATTTTAAACATGACGTATTCTCTTTATGCTGGCGTAGATCATGGCTCAGCGGCAGTGGCGCTTCCGATAATGTGTTATTGGGTTATTTTGAAGTTGTTTGCTTTTGCGCCGAAATACGGTTCTAGATATTTTATAGTTACGACTTACGCATATCGATTTCGAAAGTGTTTGTTACCCATTTTATGTTCTTATTGCTTAAACGTGGATTTTAAATGTGGTTGAGGTTAATCATTCCATTGATCGTTGATTGATCTTCTTCATCTTTAATAAGGACAAATGTTACACTTTTCAACGACTTAACCTTATCCTTCTCTTGAATTAAGTATTTATTATTAAGCAATTACAAAAATACATTATACAATACTTATTCGAATACATCACTTCAGGCAACAACTGTATCATAACTAGAAAAGGACAATCCGTTAGAGAAGTCATAACCCGTAAAATTCAAATATGAAATTAGATAATAGTCACCCGGCAGCGGTTAATAATAGGCGATATGTCATTAGCTTCGGCCCATAAATAATTCCTGGCGTATAATTTGGCGTATAATTTGGCGATGCCGTCCTTGGTCCCGAATGTCCCAAGTGCAGCATCAGTTTTAGAGATTTATAGAACATTAGCTACGATTTATTATTTGTTTATTGTTTTCCTACCACTCGGTGGAATGTAGACGTATAGTCCATCCATTTTCTTTATTAGCTACTGTAATAGTTATATTTGTGTTGTTTTTGACATTCTAATTAATGTGACTGTATTGCCTTGTCTTGTAATCTATTTAGGTAATATCAGAACTAAACAACCGTTTACAATTTTGGAACGATTTTATTAGCTTCAGCTTAACCCAATACCAATCGTACTTTCAAACTATGGAAGAATTTTATTTACAACGATCTTTATTGTCATTTTTCAGCTGATAAGATACTGGAGATAAAAAACTACAAAAGAAACAAACAGTGATCTTTGAACAATGAGTCTCTGTGATCGATGTATTTTTGAGATAATATGACCTAACAGAAATGTTACCTTGCTACGTAAACTTGAAATACGAATCGCACATTTTTACGTGGCGAAGAAAATAAACACAAGGATAAAACTTAAAAATTAATAAGTTTTGTAACAGGCCTTAGCGATGTTGAAATTGCGTTCGTAATAGTTTCCGCCGATAGAGCGATTAATAAGGCGAGAGCCGGACCGGTTCGCCAGTTACATAGTAATCGAAGGACAAACTGACAGACGCCCGATTTATTACTATAGATTGATTGTACAGATTAATTACATATGCCGAGCCTCCGCCGTACCTCGGAAGACTAGAAGCGACACTTCACATGCATACTTCTCTACACCTTGTGTGCATTTTGATACAGTGCATTATAATACCGCTCTCCATAATTCATAACAGATGCGCTTAGCTAAGGCGTTACAATAATAAACCTTATTTTTATAGACGCACCGCGCACGAAAATGCCTACACGCACAATGTCGGTACTGTCTCCTTTATTCTATGCGTGCATTGTACCATCATCTGCCAGCATTCCACCGCCCGGCCCACTAATTCGAACTCTAAACGCACGTAACACGATCCATTATGAATTGACAGATTTCATCAATAATTGAAACACGATACAATACGCTCGCGTATTGAAATTTAAACCGTGACAGTAAGTTACATAACACAAATCGGCTCGCAGTCCGCGGCGTGCGCGGGCTTCAGTTTTGTAGCGAATGTATTAATGATTTCTAATTAACGCCGAGCGGAAACTATACTT
>DWGW01002190.1:0-10088 GCA_018247775.1 Udranomia orcinus
AAAAACTATTACTCGGAGTAAACATGTTTGCCATCGTTGGCGAATGCTCTTTAACGTCTTACTTATTCCAGAATCCATGTATCCGAGATTCGCGGAACCGATACTGAATGTAACCGTCACCGTCGGTAGGGACGCGCTGCTGGCCTGCGTTGTTGATAACTTAAGAGGATTTAAGGTGAGAATAAGTTATAACTACGGACTTATATACGAGTATCCTTCCTTCCTTAATGCAAATTTAGTAAGGCCGAATGGTTAAGAATTGATGATATAATAAGATACAGCTGACGAATTAAGCGTCCGTTATCGCTTTTAAGATTAAGTATTAATGAGATCAAAAGAATTAGATCTAAAAAATATTTTCATTTCCATTATTAATTATTTCATGCTCGTTTTTCATAAAGATGTTTAGAATACAATTCTATGCCTTTTGATTCCTGGCTATCAGAATGATAACCACTAAATTAAAAATATGGCTTATATTAAAGTCTTAACAACATTATTTTAAGCTACCTTCTCTAATTATCTGTTTATTTTCTAGGTGGCTTGGGTGCGAATGGACACACAAACCATATTGAGCATCCATCACAATATAATCACGCGGAACCCGCGCATCAGTCTGTCGTACAACGACCACCGGTCATGGTACTTGCACATAAAGAACGTCGAGGAAGTCGACCGTGGCTGGTACATGTGTCAAGTGAACACCGATCCTATGCGGTTTAGGAAAGGCTACTTGCAAGTTGTAGGTGGGTAATTGTTTTAATCCTACTAGACTTTAACGAGTTTTTTAGGGAAGACAATACACAGACTCAACGGACGGATTACGTAGGTGAGTATTTTAAGAATTTATCTTCTAAGAACATTGAGTGAGTTAAGTCTTCAATTTTAAAGGGGATAATGAAATTTATATCTTTATTTATAATATCAGCATCCGAATAAAATTGAATATTAATGAAAAGATGTAAATAGCAAAAACTGTACAGCACCTACGCAATGATTTTAACGTATGAAAAAATGTTGAATTATTCGTCAAATAAGTCTATATTTACTATTCGTAATATAAAGATATATTTTTAACCTGTAGGGAGATTAGTCTCGCAACACAATATCGCACACCAGTAAATCGCTACACGCATTGCGGGAAACTGTCGTCTAGAGAATATGGTTAGCACAAGGCAAGAGACAAGTTATCCGTTGCTTAACTTCGAGTACCAGGACTGGCGACATGTTGCTATTTGTCTCCCAGCAAGTATCGTGCTGACAAGAGACACGTCGTGCGACGTCCCTAGACTTCGTATGACATGTATACATGCTGCACATACTCTTAGGAATTTGTAATTGATATTACATTTACCGCTTATAAGTATTACATAGGCCATACAACAGTAGGATAGTATATGAAATCCTCTTTTAATATTTTTATAAAGGGCCAGTGTTTTTTGCCTTTTGTACCCCACAAATCCGGTTTAGTACCGGATGTTGACAATAGAATCTCATTGTCAGGACGTCTACGCTGCGTTGATGCGAGATAATCGTTCATTTAAAGTAGGTTTTATGTAAATTACATTAAAACACCGTAATTAAAAACAGTGAGCAGTCTCGTTTAATACATTATAAAATCTTAGTCTTAAATACATTGATTATTTACCTTTGTTATGGGTCAGTTTCCAGCTACAACAGTAAAAACTATACAACTTCAGATCCTATTATGATAACCTACTGTTAATATGTTTGATAAAAAAAAATATTATCGTTTTGTTTATAACTTTTTAGACGCTCGAACTTTGTCCCCAAAAACATAAAAGTATCTGTAAATAACCCGAGTTACTCGTGTGTGAAAATATAGGTTTGCTATTTATATATATAAAATATTTTCAAAGTGATCGAATATACAGTGTCCGGGAATTTGATACCTAAACACTACACATGAAGTACAAAGTAAAAAATAATCGTTTGTATTTCCATCAGTGCCGCCATCAATCATAGATAACATGACGTCCACGGATTTGGTGGTCCGGGAGGGCTCCGACGTGACCCTGGTGTGTCGTGCTTCGGGCTACCCCGAACCCTACGTCATGTGGAGACGAGAGGACGGCCAGGACTTCAATTACAATGGCGAATCTGGTAAAAACGACCGTTTAATATACTCTAGAATATTGTTTATAATCTTGCCTATTTATTATAGTAGGTATTTGTTATAGAAATATTTTAGAAATTCCATCTCAGATTCGAAAAAGAATTGTAAACAAAGGTTGATTGTCCTTGTTGAGTTTGGTCTCCCATACAACAATACGAGGGAACTAATAATTCTTTGTTAAACATTTCAAAGTCAGCATCCATAATTTTCCAATCGTATACAGTAGGTACTTCGTTGCGAAAGAGGCCATTTCCATATTAAATTGAAATGTTCTGTACGTAATGTTGCTCGGGATACGAAAACAAAATCTATCGCCACTTTATCTTTAAATCCATTTGGGGCATAACCAGTGCCAAAGAAATAAGACTTCTGCTACACTCGAGTAAAGTAGCAATAGATTTATTAGATAGAATAGAATAGTTTGTCATCGTAATAAATGTTAATTACGATAACTAAGTATGACATAAGTAAGTCCATCTATAATACAATACCTAAAAAGATCGTGACTATAAAAAAATCCTTCAACATTTAATAGTTTACTTCAACAAAAAAACAGATTAAAGAAAAACTTTGCTTACGTAATTTTATTAATTAACCACACACGAGGCAGAAAAAATACTAACTTTATTGCTTATGAAGGCAAACCTTGCTCTACTAAGGGCGACACTTCATATGACTATTTGTGTTTGCTATTGAGTGATAGTTGTATTTGACAGATACAAACACTTCATACATGAAATCGGCAAATAGGAACACAATTACGCTGAATTCGCAACAAATAGGCATGTGAAGTGACTCTAACTAAGTAACTAAGCGGAAATATGCGTGATTCCTAATCGATTTACTCTGTTGTCAGTCAGCGTAGTGGACGGCGAGACGCTCACGATAACAAAGGTGTCCCGGCTGCATATGGGCGCCTACTTGTGTATAGCCTCGAACGGAGTGCCGCCCTCGATTAGCAAACGCATCATGCTCATGGTTCAGTGTGAGTATTATCTGGGATTACGTCTTGAGCGGCAATCGCCTAACTAGATTATCAATTAATGCTAAGTGACACGGAAAAGTCTGAAGTTCCGTAGTTTTAGTTATGTATGTAGTTTTAGTTATAAGTTACGTTATATCACGTTTGAGCCGTAACATGTTTTTTTCTTTGTGTTTTGAAATTTTCATTACGGAAAACATCTCTCAAAGCCCAGTTACGTATGTGATCTACAAAGTAATTAAATATTTCTATGTTAATACGTATTCGCATTGATGTACCGTCTCGTAGTGAAAGTTAATTTTGTGTAATTTTACTGTATGCCCACATAAAAGGGAAACTACTTGATAATTAATTACGAACGTAATTAAAATAAATATTCTCTAAACAAACATCTTTCCTTGAAAAAGCTCAATGTTTAATATAACTTCCGTACTGATAAATGGCACTAAAGGTTAAATCTGCCCTGTACGGCCAACGAAGACAAAGGTAGCCTAACGAAAGTAGAGCCCACATCGTTTCGATGAAGTAGCGGAACCCTAATTCCCATTTTGCTAGATTGGTTGCATAATACGAAATTTCACGGTACTGTGATATATTTTCTGACATAATCGGCTTCCATATTATTATAGCCATGCTCAACATACGTAAAACTATGGAGAAATCATACAGTTCGGTAACTTTGATAACAACTTTTTCCTTGTTTATCGGTTTTGTTAAGATGCTACCAGTGATGGGCTTTTGATATGATCAGAACTTTGAGTGCACAGTACAGATAAAAAGCGACTTACGTTTATCAAGAATAACGTTGTATTACCGACGTACCGATGTTTATCAAAAATAACATAAACAAAAATCTTATTTAAAAATTAAAAATATTAATGGATTACTTCAAGTCTAAGTTTATTTTCGACAAATACGCAGACAAATTTGATTTCTGTTTAATTTCGTAAACATTTAGTAGTTAAACTGTTGTAAACGGTGATGAAATGTTTATAAAATGTATTAGACCATGTTCTAATTGACCAAAACCCGAATAATATAAATATTATTTTTTTTATTAGAGAAATGCCTTAAACAAGACAATTATAGTTGTCAATCATGCGACGACTATAAACGTCTTGTTCGAAGTATTTTTTGCAAAAATAATTGAGTGGAACCGAATACCTTTCAATATTTGTCCCTTTTTATTTATTAAGTTAATGAATAGGCATCTTACGGATTCAATGAAAATTACGGCCGATTTTCTTATTGTCAAATACCACTCGAGTTAGTCTTTTGTTAAGGAAATAAGTTGGATAAATAAATAAAACCAAAAAATTACATTTAGGTTTAAGAGGTGAACTCGCGTCTTTAAGTTTATCATGTAGTTCACTTTGCAAATTAATGCTTCACAAATATGATCACTTTTCCTTAATAGATAACCCGATGATCTCGTATCATTTAGATACGTGGTACATATTATAATACACTCGGTGCTTCAATTCGAATCTCGTTATTTTATAGGTTTCTAGATTAATTTATTATTCGATTACGTATATTATCTAAGATGTTTCTGTAGCACGAACAAAAGAATATAAAAGACGTAAAAAAATGTGTTCGAAATTTGAAGTTCAATCGTCATCGATTTTGGCATTCATGTAAAGCATAAACAATGTTGTCACAGATAAATAATTGAACAATTTTCCGCGAGCCCATATAAAAAACTAGTCAGACTTTTTTTTTTGGAATTCGAATCACTTCTCGTTGCATTTTTTTTAATTCATTAATTTCTAGTTGCTCATCTATACTTAACGTAACACCTATGTTTCATGTACCTACTAGTAACCTCAACTAAATCGTATTACAACCAGTTCCGCCGATGCTGTCGATACCCAATCAGCTGGAAGGCGCGTATATCGGGCAAGACGTCACGCTCGAGTGTCACACGGAGGCCTACCCGTCTTCAATCAATTATTGGACCACGGACAGAGGAGACATGATTATTTCCGGTGAGATTAACAACAGTTTTTCAAACTTCAACTTGATGTAAAGTTTATTTGTATTTATACTATATATCGCTGTTTATACGATACGACGAAAGGGGCACAAATCTGAATTGCAAAAAAATCCGTGTCACTCGTATTTGACAAAGACACACGTAAATATTGATATCTTTATTACAAATTTATACATACGTCCTTTTGGTATTTTCGGACATTTATGGTTAATTTCAGTGCAAATACAAAGAAGCAATAAAATAAAAAAATTAAAAATAGTCTCGCGATAAAATAACAATTTTGATATGTGGCTCATTGGTTTAAAAGCATAAATATGTATTTTGAAATAAATAGTTTATCTGTTTTTGTTTAGTTATACATTTTTGCTTGTTTTAAAAATTTACGGACATACTGTTTGTAGGTACACTACATTTTTCGTTCAAACCTAATATTCTTATAAGGTAAGGTACATATTACATTACATTATGAATAAAATCAATCCAATTCCCAGAACAGACTGAATAAATGTTTACTTTATAACGTTATTCAAATGGTACAGACTCACAATTTATAGCTCACTTTAACAAGAATATATGTATAAATCTAAAAGTTGCTAGATTCGATCATTTGCGGGATAACAAACGAAGCAATTTCTTTTCTTAGAAATCGATTTAAGGCGCATATTACTTAATTCAAGCCTTCTTTTATTTTATGTGAAATGATTCAGGTATAAATGAATATATATTCATTTATGTTTATTAATTCACTATCTGTATATGTACATACAGATTGTATGAGTTATCCCAGGGTATTACGAATATTATTATTATATATTAATTATTTATCAATATTAACGCTAATGAAAGTAGCGTGTAATAAAAATGATTTACGCTTCCAACATTTATTCGGTTGATTACACCGTAGCTAAAATATAATTCAGTCATGTATTTTACAGAAACAATAATTATGATGACTACTGAAGTCCATCCAAGCAATTCATTGTAAATGACAAGGGTTGTAAAATGAATAAGTAAAATTTATCATTTTGATTTGATTGTCGGCCGTAACAATTTGTCAAAGCCGTTTCATAACAGACTTATGAAAGGTACTAGGTAGGTACTAGTTATTTATCTATTAGGCACACTATATTTCACCGTTGAATTCCCGAGACTGGTAAATTTCATATTCAGTTTTGGAATGTTTTCTTTTTTTCCTCATTCCACAAAGTCAGAGACTATCAATTATGTTCAGCCAGGTATTATGTATATACTTTTTATGCTTTTTCATTGGAATTTTATATGATATTAATTGACCGGGCATACTTCGTACCACCCCAAAATCATTTCCTATCCCCGTCCCCGTCCTAGCCATAGTCCAGTTTTGACTGACTTGACAGCTTCAAGATGTAAATTAGGTATGTTTACATCTTGTAAGGTCATTAGGTATGGTAGGATGTTTCTTGACACGTAAAACGTGGAACAATTAAAGGCAGGAATGATTAAGCTTTTTCTATCCACGCCTCCTATACCTTAAGACTCATTATCGCTTTCCATTAGGCGAGATTGCGACCAAACGTGCGCTCATTAGCTACATACTTTAGAGTAATATTCAGTAATAGATCGCCTTAAAAATACGAGCATACACATTCATGATTCCGGTATATTATGTAGCAGAATATAGATATTGTACGCTGAAAAATATAGAACATTACCATAGAATATTCAACTCAAACACATTAATCAAACTTGCCTAAATAACATGTGTAGCTGTCTAGTGGGGCATCGTACGATTCTATCATTGATTTATGACTTGATAATGAAAATAGTTTCCTTGTATCGGGACTGTGGAGGCATTGGAAAGTAACAAATGTGTCTATTCGTGCGCGAATAGAGAACAGTTTTAAAATGAAATGCCTGTCTACTTTCACATTGTCTGGAACGAGATTGATAAATAATTCAAAAAGCCCGATATTGCTATGGTTTGCAGCGGTATTATAATTTCTATTGAACGTATTCCAACTGTTTCCAACTTGTTTGTTCGCGTGGAATACGACTTGGTTTATATTTTTCATATTCGCCCATTACTGTTGTATAGCAGCACTGTGAGTGCTGCATTTTGATGACTGGTGTGTTAATGCAAGACTGAGAAGAGATATTACAATTCATCAGGTAATACTATTGAATGAGTAAAATCTCCTATTTAGTTTCAGATACAATTATTTATCGCAGATGGTCGGTAGTAATCATTTAACTTCAAATGGTGAAGAAGTTACGATCCGCCTAGATATTAAAATCGTGTGTATGAAACCTGTCAGTGATATAAGCTTTAAGAATTTCAAAATATAGAAGGATATAACTTTTCTATAAATTTCCACGAGTCTAAATATCAATAAGTAAGGTTACTAGATATATTAATAGATCAGAAAAAATATATAATTTTGACAATTCTGCACAATCTTATGATCTTAGATGTATCTATTCGCCTAGAAAGATAATAATCGCTAATAGGTAAGGCTGACAAGGTTTTATTATTCCTCTTATGTTTAAACCCTCTGCTTTCGCGTGTTATTGATGCCAAACACGTTGCAGTGATTCGTAATTCATTATGATTACGAAATATACGCACAATTCACAGTTTATTCCGCTCTTGTAGAAAATAGAATAGGCTATACTCTTAAGTTGTTGTTTGGCAACACAACTCTTAGATAAGTACCGATTTGACGATAAATATTTTTATATTTTTATATTACCCGTAGCTACATTACTCAAGCTAAGTAAGCATTGATTATACGCTAATTTGATACCTCCGCGGCTTGAAAGACCTCTAAAGATGATGGTCTTATTTTTAAAACTGATTAATTGAATGCCAAACATGGCTTTGTTCGGAAAGCAAAGCAGTAATGCCAGTCATCGTGAGAAAACCTTATTCCCTCTTTATGATGTCAGCATTATTGACTAATGGAAAACTTTTACTCACAATACAAGAGAACGCAAATAATAAATTTATGCTCAAGTTTTGTATAGAATTTAATAACAAGAATCAAAGGGGAAGTTTGATAAGACAGCGTTTACTTTTTAGACACATTTTAATGTTAATCGTGGACATATTTTGAATTACACGTTTTCGGAAACAAATAAACAGATTATAACTTATGTTAATTTTAATCATTATTATTGTTATTGATGTAGCTCAAACAAATTTGTTATTATTAAATTACTTAATAACAAGCTCCAATGTCCATATAAAATGTTATATACGGAATATACGGTAACTGTTAGTAATTAAGTAATTAAATAGTTCCAGGTTTATAATTACTTGTTATTTCTTAACCAGATCTCCTAGAAATATTATTTTGATTCTTATAAGGTCTGTTTCATGAGAACGAAACTGTAAATGAAAAATAGATTTAAAAATTTTATTATCTTGAAAAAATCATGCGTCATTATTTTCTCGAAATCATTTGGTACACGTACACGAATGATGCCACCCAACCCTAAAGGGAATAAACAGATTTTATATTTAAGCAGAAATGGAAATTGTAGGTGGGAAGTATGAAGCGATTCCAGTGGACAGCGGGTACAATAAGTTCATGATGCTCAAAATACGCAACATCACTAAGGAGGACTTCGGCTTCTATAAGTGTATTGCTAAGAATTCACTCGGAGAAACGGACGGCATTATTAAACTGGACGGTGAGTTTTACCCATATTTGCAACGTACATCTTCACTACACTTATTGAAATTTTTGTACCAATTAACAGATATATATTGAGTAAGTTATACTAATGTAGGAATGAAATTCTCTCCCCGCATCGCTGTTTCCCGATTCGTACCATATAGGGATTTTCAAGGCAAGAGTGAACATGCATTATTTGAGCTTGCGTGCACCACCTTAGATCTCATCGTTACTTTCCATCAGGCAAGATTGAGGTCAAACACACTCAAATTTTCGATAAAAAAAAATGTTCGTATCAAATAACAAATATACTTTTCGTTAGTTATACAAATGTTTGTACGAATTAACTAACGATATGTTACGTTTTTTATGAAGTCGTAAACCTTTACCGTATTTGACTGTTTGTTACAAAGCTTATTGCTCAGTAATTTTAAAACAAATCTGAATGTTGGTTAATAATTCACTCTATGACCTAGTGACACTAATACACTATGACCTAAATATGTACTGGACGTGGGATAATAATGGCCTCTAGGGACATATTGGCCAAACTAATGCAAAGCCCACGTTAAAGAGAAAGAACTCTGAAAGAAAATAAAAACTCATTTGTTGATCAAGTACAAAATGTTCATATTTTGTATTTAGTTTTCAATGTTACACGACTAAATGCAATTGCTAAATTCAGGTTTCCTAAGGATGTTCATCGTTAAAGCTAAAATAAATAAGACACTCACGCCAACAACATTTTACCACGTCATAAATATGTTTGTCTTCGTTAAAATTATAACATAAACTGCAAACATTTAAAACTTCATCTTTTTAAAAAGAAAACCGTGTATAGAGAGCTACATAAATATTTGTATAAAAAAATTTGCTACTTAACTTATAAACATTTTTTGGACATATGATACGCATAAATTGAACTAAATTCGCTGAAAATCAAACCATTCATTAATGCTAACCTAACCTTTCACTGATATAGAATTCATACTTTCAGAAATTCCTGCTCCGCCATCAGCGTTCACTACTACTCAAAGGTCTATATTAGACAATCAAACGATCAGAAAGAAAGGTATCTTCTCCTACTTTATTATTATATTTTAATAGTTTTCAATAAGTTTTCATAAAAAATCATAAAAAAAATTCAAAAAAAAAAAAAAAAAATTAAAATCCAATAAAAAAAATATTATCACAGATTTTATGAAACAACTATAATTTCACTTCAGGCGACCTTAAATGTTTATCGCGGTGTCGTCGATGCTTGACAGTTTGCCCGTGGCTCCGTCCGACAATGGTGGGAAGGACACCGTCAGGTTT
>DWGW01002191.1:0-10086 GCA_018247775.1 Udranomia orcinus
AATTGTTCACCAACATAATTTTCACTAATTACAGATAGAGGATACATTTTAGTAGGAAATAGGTGAGTGAAATTACAATTACAGGTGAAGACAACATGCATACATAAAAAAAATTTGATGACCAAGTATTTAACCATAGTATTGAATCAGCCAATCGTATGGATTCGTAACATTATTTAAACATAATGCTTGCTTAGTATAATAAAATTCATAACTGTACGCTTGTAGGATCTCCCAACTTATTCGAGTCACGACCGCCTCTTATTAACATGCTTGTCATCTCTCCACCCTTATATGAAATGTACACGGAAAAGAAAATTACGTCACCTTGTAAAAAAAACAATTCTCGCAAATTTTTCAAAGCCGAGGGTGGAAGACATCTAAGTTGGTTTTTCCTTTGAATCTTGTAAATTACTCGATTGAAAAAAAGTTGCTGAAATTCACGCCGACAACGGTGAGGTTGATCAGATTGCTTATTTTTTACAGGGTTCAAAATTTTGAGATAAGGATATTCTTTCTGATCATTGATATCGAATTCTTTTGCTGGACTTGCGACTTTTTAGGATAGCAATCTCATAATGGAAACAGAGAAAAATAATACAAAACAAGATTCGTTCTAATTTATTCAAATGCATACAGAGAATTCACCCGTAGCTAGTCACGTCTGATGCTCTCAGACAGTGTTATAGCAATCGAATGGAGTGAGGAAAAACTAATAAGTATTGCAACCAAGTTTCTTGGGTGCCAATAAAATAAACATTATATTACTGAACATGTTCTGATAGAAAACTGATTCAAGTTTTATTTGTTGCTTATTTTGTTACTTCGTTATGATTTGATTTAATGATATTATAAAATCTTATGAATCATTATAATATCTTTCTGTAATTCAACTATATCTTACTCCTATCTATAGGTACTTAACGAGAAAATAGGCTTTATCTGGACAACCGTGTTTTGCTATAGGCTGTATCTTAACTTTCCATTACGCAAGATTATAAACGGTAAATTGTTAAGACCGTAAATTGCTTTACAGCAAATTATTAGGCAAATTTATTTATAGTTAAAAAATATACCTAGTCAATACTAGGTAATGAAATATATTTTTGCCTGATATTAGCTAAATATTATTTAGAACTACAAAATGGAGTTCAGCCAACTATTGCAATTTCCCAAATCAATTCATAATATTATATCTCTACACAACAGACAACATTTATATGAAAAAAACATTCAACCAATTGAAAAAAATCACTCTTACGTCCACACATAGAAACGGTCAATCTATACCAAGAGAGACAATTGTCATTCTGCACAAATCGAAATATATACAAACGTGGGTAAACCTTTCTTCAATTTGTTATATACGTTTTCTCCTAATTCATCAAATAATATTCGAACGAGGGCGACCGTTAGACTAATATCCTAGACACAGTATTCTGTTCTAGGGGGGTTAATTTGTAGCCCTTTCCAGATAATAGCATCCGTGTCCGGCGTATCGCTCAACAGTCACGTGTTGCCAGTGGCAGCCGCTGCCTCTGTTATTAGTTTTCGTAATTGATTCTTGTTGCCTTCACCGGGATGAAGATATGAACTATGAAGTAATGGGATTTTCGTGACCAAGTAATAAAATAGTTTAGTCTTATCATCTTGAAATAAGAAATATATAATTATGCTGTTATATTTCTTCTATTAATTGCAATACTTTACGTAATCTCGAGTATTGTAATTGATACCCCGGTTAACGATATTGTACTTAAAATTATTTATTAGAAATACAGTAGAATTTTGGAAATGTTTTTTTCAAAAAATAAATATCTTTCTTTTTAATATGTATTTTAAATAAATATTTTTCTAATTTAACATTATTTGTAACATTAAATAATAATTATTTAAAATCTACGTAGTAGTAATACGTACACGTATATAATAAGGACTTACGACGTAATTTTCTTTAAAGTGAATGTATCTTTAGCTAACTTATTAAAACAGAGGTAATTCATTTGCCGCGTGCTAATGTTTTCTTTTAATTAACGAAACCCAATCAGAAATGTTTCTAGTGGAGGAATTCGCTCTATTTCATCTGAACAATTGAATTTTACCTTGTTACATCAACCTAAGATTCAATTTTATTATTAACTTTGAAAGATGGCGGTAGAACACACATCTATTTCTGCCCAGTATCCTTGCTGCTGTGTTATGGTTTGAAGATAAGGGTAGGGTGGTAAGGGGGACTTAACCGGGGCATTCCAAATTAGTCCTCAGGGATAAAAACTCATGTATGGTTGTCCTAAGAAAGGGCTTCAATCCTGTTTTGGGTTGTTTACAGATGAACTGCATTTTCGTTTGCAATTTCAATGTTAAAAGTAACAGGAACATTTTCCATTAAATTTTCCTCTCCTTCATGTCTTGAAGTTGTTTGTGGCAGTGAAATACGAGGGCCTGCAATCTTATCAATATAAAACTGAGTAGGTGCCTACTGCGCAATTTGCGACCTCAGATATGGCGAATATCGACAATTTATCCGTATTCTTGGAGATTCATTTTATTCCCGTGAGGAGAAATAGATATTATGTAACTGTAACGCTTAAATTCGTTTACCATAATTCGTTTGTAGTCATTCCATCATTTACATTTGTATTTCGATTAATTTTGTGTATGTTTATGTTTGCATTTGGCGTATCATAGCCGTTAGGGGTCACCGTTGTTCGTGTCATATGCTACATCATTTTAAATTCAAATCCAATAAGGATATTTTTCAAGCGAATTGTACCATCTCTCTGTAACTTGAATAGCACTTGAGAAATTGAATTCCGCTACCGTGCCGTGCGTACTGATTGCTACTCTCTGAATCAGCTTCGTCTCGGACCTTATTTGCCATTACTTATTTACTATTTAAACTTATAATTTCTTATTCCTTAAAATGTCTTCTACCAAAATCTCATAATTTCTGTTTTGTTTCCTCCTCAAACAATTTTATCTACTTATTAATCAATGATAAATTGTCATCATCCTTTTTGTATACTGTAAATTTTTTGGTTATTTTTAATAAAATCTATGTACTGTATTGTACAAAATAATTTGTTCTATGTATACAAATATAATATTGTTGAAAATCATCAACACTTTTAATGAAAACTTGTTGGTTCCTGTTTGCATAAATAGGTTCAATTGTACGTCGAATTGAAATCAAAAAAGACCTTCTAAAAATGCACACCTCTCTAAAGTTTTTACCTACAAAGAATTGTAATAAATATACGCTTTCATAAATTAAAATAACTTTGTTTAGTCGAGAGACGCATCTATAAACCGGAATATCGATATTTATTTGTGATCATTAGTCGTTCAGAGATATTAAGTAAAAAACTTAATTTTGAGCTCAATACATGAGTATTGAGTTAAGCAAAATGGCATTAATTTTCTTCAGAATTGACATAATATTTCCTGTTTAAATGTATAGCATGTAAGATTCATATTCATAATATACTCGTACTCATAATATAATGCGATAGCTCAAGAAATTTGAACTACTGTAGGTACTATAAATAGCACAAGATAATCATAACAAATGAATAGTCGGCTTTCGGATCGCTGAAAGATTGCGTTAATTCTATTATTATATCTGTAATATTATTTTTTTATTGTTATATCTTTATAACATCGTCAGTGTTTAAAATGATTAAGGCCAGTTTTATCGATACTAGGATACATGATACGGTTTCATCTCCAAGCACTTTACATCCATCATTCCTCGCTGAAAGATATTGATGAACATGTTAGCGTCATTGATAACTGATCTATTACCCTGGTACGTGAGTCCTAGTATAGTTCATATTTATTACTACTTTACTTATACTATACTATACTTTATTTTTAACGTGTTTTATTAAATATACTGTATAAAGTATTCTTTTTTTCTCGTCACCTTTTCTCGCTTTGATATTATTATTTCCAGACTAGATCCCGATGTTATGCTCTTCTCTATTAACGTCTTCGATGTTAATTGTTCTAAAATTATTGAATAAGTGAGGGAAAGTAAATATATTCCAATCAGTACTATATGGTGCCTTTTTTTTATTTAACGTCAGGAAATCCCCACGGATACCCTACCGCCAGGGCCGGCGGCAGGGTTATGAGGGACTCGAACCCACTAAAACCCGAGTTTCCTTCCCACCATTGTTGGACGGAGCCAAGGGCTAACTGCAGTACGTCTCGTGACTCCACCCAAGCCTTTTTTTACAGCGGGCAGAGAAATATATACATATAGCTCTGACAAATGCTTCACCAACAATGATTTCTGGTGATTATTTCTATCAATTTGTTCTTCTTCTTCATAAACTAGTAAATGTATTACCAATCTATAGAAGCCACTGTCGTAAATTTCATCAGTATAAACGCTATTCATAACAAAATGTCATGAATTTCACCCAACAAAATGCATCTTGATTTAGCTGCAGCACTTGGCTAGAGAAAGCCTATTCACGCACTTCAAGTACGGACGTCCGAAGTAAATCTCTGTAAAGGTTCGTATAAGAAAGGCGGAAGCGAATCCTTTGTCTGGATAAGTGGTGTGTCTACAATACGAGAGGTGTAGCCCGCCAGGCGTAGTCGTCTAGCTGGCCCGTCCCTAGACACTAAAGTACACTCAACAGTAAATAAACTAAAATTGGAAATATTTTAACACTTCACATTTTAAAATTTTGCCCATATTTCTTTTAATAAGTATATTTTTTTATCCTTGACATAGTATTTACGTTTAATGGATGATAAGACCACATTGAGCCATTTCTCAATTAATAAATAATTAAAAGATTTACAAAGCCGAATTAAACGCAAGCGCAAAATAATGTATAATACAAATGAACCCACATGAGAAATATCCACTAAAGATTTAAAGTTTTGTAAAAAGATTCTAACTGGTTTCATTATACCAATACTATCCAATTAGAATCTCCGCTATGCTATGCTATATTGTAAATCGTAATATTAAAATAATTTCATAAGAGATATTGGCACCAGCAGATTGCCGATATCATTTGTATTGTGTTCCACTTCATTAAGCTTTATCCGGGCCGTGAACAGAATCACGATGCGGGAATATTCCCTTCTATTTCATTAAGCGCTCTCGGGAATAAGAGCTGAATATTAATAGCTTCTTTAACAGCTGAACTTTATTATTTGAATACATAGTTATTAAAAAATTTAAATGAAATTATAAAAGCTATAATAGTATCTATTCTTAATGAGAATCTTTCTAGAATATCGAATAAACAACAAATACGACACGAAAAATAAACCTTTTCTTTTTCGTTTCACAATTCTCATACTTAAGTATGAAAGGGATATTTTCATTTGGTATCATAAATGTGTGATCAGAACAATAAAAAATCTGTGAAAATTGCATTTTTCTTTGCCTAAAATATCCCGAGGTTTAATGATGGCTAACATAAATTACTGATTTTAATTTGTGTTCATAAATGTTTTTGAAACTCGTAAAAGTAAACAGTACTATCCGCCTTAAAATGACATTAAATAAAAATTTCAAGCAACTTCTTCACTTTTCTAATATTTGGTAACGAGAACACGAAAAACTGCACCGATGTCCTAACGAGGTATGATTGAGAATGGATAACGTCTATGTCATTAGGTGTCATCTATCTCATCAACTTAGGCACAACTCTCATTATTTGTGCTAACGAGAACATGAAAAATTTCAGCGATGTTCAAAGAGACATGATTGAGAATGGATAACGTTTAAATTTGGGCTGCGTTCCACTAACCGCTTGCAACAATCACGATCGTGACCTCTGTTCTTTCCATCCTCTAGCTTGGTAACGTTCCAATCACAGACTCTAGTGGAATACCCACTTCGAACTCGATTAAGATGATTCGTTGCAAACGTTGGCGTTTTCGTAGTAACCACAACGACAACGGTCGTAATGTGGAACGTCTAAGGGGAGCATATTGGGTTTTTCCACCGTTGATAGCGTTTAGTGGAACGCAGCTTTGGTGTCATCTATCTGCGGCACTCGTTACCTCTTCGCGTCATTTGTCGAGTTATCAGTCATCTGTTAAATGGCACTTTCAAGACCTAGTCTTTTATATAATAAATCGTCCAAAATGACGCGGTTGTTCTTTACGATTCCCTAATAAAGATTATTTATTATTAGCATTACTCTCATGTATATTGAATGCTAATGATTTTGTCGTCATTAGCATTCATCAGCTTTTGAAAGTAATCTTTTTTTTCAGAAACTGTACACATTTAATATTTCTAAAATACAAGCAGGCAGCGCTCGTCCATAGATGTCTATGTTATGTTATGTGTTAGGTTTGTAGGAGGTTGCACCTCACTTATAAATCTGAATGTTTTATAGGATTTTTTTTCCTATGACGTTGTTTACATTAAAATTAATATTTTGAATTAAATTTCATTTCTGTTCTCCGAGACGGAAAAAGCTAATTTTATATCACTGAGTTAGCACTGCTCTTAAATGAGTTAGGTATGCGGATACAGTGTGGTCATAATTGTATTTAATTTTTTTTAAATGCCACTCACATTGTTTCGTATCATAGTGTGTGGTTATAAAAAGAAATGATTTAGTAAACTGTAGGAACACACAAATATTTATTATTCTAAGTAATTTATCAGATAAGTTCACCGAAAGATAAATAAGCCTATTACTACCTTTCAGTAAGTATCCAATCTCAGAGTAGATGATTTATGAACTTAATCACAAATGCAAATAGGTAGTATGTCTTAAGTCGCGTAAATTAGAGACACGTCTGATTAATATCAGTAGTATAATAAGACCTAACTTGATCAGTAGGTACCTACTCATTGATGTAAGTAATTAACTCAAACGGATTATTTAAAACAATGTTAATAATGATAAAAGATATGCAGTGTTACCTACTTTATTTGTTAAAAGTTTGTCAACACAGTCTCCCTCTTCTTCATTTTATAATTGTACTTTCATATTCTTAAACCCTACTTTGGCAGTGCATCAAAGTGTGGATGCCGTATTTGCCTATTTGCCTGCGTGCGCTTTGTAAACTTGTCGATTCAAGGCCTGCGACATCTCATTCGTACCGAAAGTTGTAGCATACATTGTAAAATACTCGTTTGCACGCCCATCGAATTTTGTAACTAATTCACATATAGATTCTGAATCATTATCATATTCAGCTAAACATAAAATCAAATAATGATGACTCGATAGTCTGTTCATAACTTAGTCTTTGACCTGACAAGGATTGAACAGTTTCGCGGACCTCTGCTTTAAGCTTTCGGCAAAATTGATAATTTGTTATTATATTTCGTTAAAACTGCATGTATACCTACAATTATATAGGTTGATTGTTCGAAGAGTCAAAGATTAATCTAAATACATGTTTTATAATACACTGAATCAATACTGACTTACAACAATGATTACTAATAGGGTACGATTTAAAACGCTTGTTTAGTGGACAGTTAACAAAATGTCGCAACGGTGGGCGATAGAGAGGTTTTGTTAGACACGTTATCGTCAAACATTTAATAAAAAGGCGGTCGGATGATGGAGTGCTTGCCTGAACGTGCCTACCATCCATTACCACTGACAGCCGGTGAGCGATTGCCACCGCGGCTTCCTACATCGCCATCGGAACTGTCACCAAACAATGGCCCACGGAGCTATCTTTAATCGCCACAAAATGGCGTCTAATTGGATCCGCGAAACTGTGTCCGTATTTTAAAGTCTATTGGCTATTTGATAAAATAATCATTCAAACCATGGCTCGATAAGTCGCATTGTAAGACATTGAAAGGCATATTACACGTGGCACGCACGCACTCGTTTCATTTTTCATTCCTAATTATTATTTATAACTTTTGTATACACTCGCACAAATGTTGATTACCTCGGGTACGGATGTATTTATTTATACAGATTTTCTCTCCATAGATAAAAAATATAATATTTTATTTGTATTCCTACTGTGCAGATGCAGTGATACAAATAAAAGTATAAAAATATTCGTATAATTAAGAAGCACCTGTATGTAATTTTAAATGGGTAAAATCTTGGTAGGTATCAATAGTTTTCATAATGAGAGCCGATTCTGCGAATGCTTTTGTATAATTTCTGTATATATACCGAATACCGACCTTATGGTGCATACCGTAACATACGTAATGTAAATATTCCTCCGTTCGAAATATTCCGAAATTCGAAATTAAGCTCGAGCACCACATTTCGCGACGTATAAATGGTCATATTATACTTGCTCGGTCTTGAACTCGTTAAATCTTTTTAACTCTTATAACTAGGTTAAATTTATCAATGCCAAGAGGTTAACAACTGGCTTGTGAAACTTTTAATTGATTTATCATTTGTCATTAAGCTTACTGAAAAGCGAAGTGTTGTGAATGGGAATTTGCGTTCTCAGGCGGCTCGGTAATAAATATATGAGCTGTAATTCCTGAGCATTGCGTCTTGATTTTCGCCTCATTAACTTTATTTATGTACATTCGGGTCAATTCATCGACGAATACGCCTGGACGGAAGAAAAAATCCGCTACGGAAATTTCTTGCTGATTAAATCAGTTTCTACTATAACTTCGAATAATTTTAATGATAAACCAATTCTTAAGAAGGTAATTTCAAAATGTCAAGATTACGTTGTACTTTGTGTAAAGTGTTTTTCGAGTGGGTATGTACCAATTAACGATAAAGAAACAGCTGTCATTGATCTTGTATCATATACATGCTTCAAAAGTATAAAATTTAACCCTATAATAAAAGTAAATTGAATTATAATCGTTAAGCGTTTTTAGGAATTATGCGAAATATTTAAAATAAAAGTAATTTATTCTGAAATCAAACAAAACCTTTAATAAACCTAATAATGTAATAGCAACATTATATTTACCTTAAATAAATACCAAAATTATTTCGAAATATAGTAAATATAACTATCAATAAAATATAATCGGTATAATTCTTAACTAATGTTTAATCGATACTCTTATTAATTGTTACATTGAAAAGAAATATTACAATGTGCCGGCAGATCTATTACTTATGCGAATTAAAATTCATTTCAACATTTGAGATATTTATCAAACAACATTCGTGCGATAAAATTAGAATTCAATAAAGATATATTAATTTGTTAAATTGTAAAACAGATTTGAAATTAACTTTCAGACCCAATGAATTATTATTATTTTGCCGTTTCCTAGTAAGTGTTTAACATTAAAAAACCGTTGAAAAACCTGCTCGATAATGAATCATAAACGGTCAGTTGTACAAAGATGTTACAGTTAAAAGTCATTTTTTTTGCAATAACAGTCAAAAAGTAAGACCGACTAGTAGTGTACCTAGTTTACACCATCACATCCATAAATCTCTTCTAATATTCACGATGGGACTAATCTGACAAACGATATTTTCCTACTTCGGTGAGATTGTTGCAGCCAGAAACGTGGCGTGAAATGGCCAGTTAGTGAGTAATATCATGTTATTTGAGGCGACGAGGGCGAGGGCGCTCGTGACGGCGCTAGAGATGCCCGAAGTAATGGATACCAATGATTTTTTAAATTCCAGTATTATATCTTCAATCACGTGGAACGAATGTAACTTACAAATTTATTTACTACGTAAAATACATTTCATTGTTATGAAGAGCACGTGAGGAAATCGTTGCGATTCAACGATAGATTTCAGGAGATAAACCTTGTCTGAAGTCTCTTAAGAAGTTATGAAGTCCTAAAGAGATTTAGGGAGAGCTTCAGGGAATAATCATAACGAATTCCATGTATTTTTAATAATTTTTTTTATACATTTAAATGACAAGAGCCTAATGCACTACTCGTATCGGAGTTACGATGGTGAGAACGTGGGTTCTAAAACAAGCCTTTGAGCTTAGCTATGTATATTTTATATTCCGATCGATTGGACATCCAATCCAATTAATTACACATTTTTCTTATATTCATCGATGAAACATTGGATGTACAAAATATTGTGGTTGATATTCCTCCTCACCGCACTTCCCGTTTCGCTTCATCCTTCATATTGCGAACAGCTAAGGAATGGA
>DWGW01002192.1:0-10082 GCA_018247775.1 Udranomia orcinus
GTTAATATTGGTTAAGGACGATGGCTATATTATCTGTGCTTTTGATATTGTACGAAAATCGATCACGGAATTTGAATACCGAAAAATTGACAGGGTTCCCGGAATCCCGAATTTCCCTAATTGTGAGCGAGACGTATGAGCGACCTTATGATATTTAATTAATATAATTATACCAATTACATTTAATTTAATTTAATAAATAAATGTTACTTTTGCGAGTTTTGCATTAAAGCGATTGCAGTCATTTGAGATTTAGCAAATACAGTTTCTATCGACGATATTGAGTAGCGGACTTGTTGCTTTTTCTGTAAAGTGGACACTACAGCCCATTCAAACCAAACATGATAGCTACTATTAATAAAGACAGAAACCTTGTTTGCAGGCATTCGCGCCTCACAAAAATTAATAGAACATAAAAACACCTTTGAAGTTTATTGAGTAATATATATTATAATATGTAATATTTGTGGGGGAAAATACTTAAAGAAATTCAGTAAAAGATCAAAGATCCAGCACCAAATTCCCGGTGAGGCAAAACGCGAAGCTACGGTTGCCAGGCGTCTGTATAAAGCCGGACACAGTCAGGCTTTTTGTTCCGTGTTAAGCTTGTTTCATTGGAACATTTATTTGATTATGTACGACTTATATCGCTAGTAAGCGAGCACACTTGAACTGGTTCTGCTATGTTCAACTTTTAACAATATTTTGTTTAAAGACTAAACAATGAAGTGTTCGGCCTTTACCTTAATGTCTGGCTATAAAGGTTGGTCATCCTACACAGCAAAGTGAGGGCGAACGGAGCAAATTAGGACAGAATACCGAATTATGTACAAAAACTTAATTTTACTTTGATTTCGCTCCAATATAAAAATCTGTGATATATGTTAATTTTAAGAGAAATCTAGATATGAAGTAGGTTATAACATATAAATATGTTTTTTTTTGTATTTGTTATACCTACATAATGTATCGGATTATATAAATGTAATAAATACAAATTATCCTGGTTTTCATTTATATATAGTTATGCACCTAGCTGCAATATAATGAAAAAAAAGTACAGGAATGTTATTATATGTTGGAATATATAATATAACAATATATAACGACGTACACGACATTTTCTATACTTAATTAAGTCAGCAACATTCTTTTCTCATAGATAGTCATCCATTTGTTAAAATTTATAATTTTCTATTGTTTTTTGTGCGTAAAAACTGTGTGAGAGAATAAAATATGTCAAGACAACTTTGAATAGAGACAGATTACCTATTTAATCCTACATAGATTATACAGATTTTGTTTGGTGTTGAGATCAAGTTACAAAAATCATATTTTTCTTAAAAAGTCAAGGACTTATCGAGATGCCACTGAATAGAATACAGTAGGCAATGGTATTACATTCCCTTCCTCTCTAATAATATATAAAACTTGTTTATGTATTTAATAAAGTGGGAGGTGAATGTTAAATTTCGGAGGCACGTATCTCATTTGAGGGCGGATAATAGCCCACATCCAGCATCTAAACACTTTATGAAGCTACGTGAGGAAGGTGGGAATGGATGTGGTTTAAATAACTTTCTCTTTTCGAGCCTAACTGCTTCATTAATCTGTACTTTTGCGAGTAGGTCGACGTTTTATGCATCTGTGTATGTATTCAATGAGAAAAAAATAGGGACTAATAATTAATTAATTGATTAAAATGTACAAAAGTAGATTATTTTAAGATTTTACTCATCGGAAAGTAGTAATTGAAAAGGATTTAGCAAGAAGTAATAAGCGTATATATCTAGTAATAGAGTTTGTTATTTATTACACGATTTAATTACTTACTGACTTACAATTATAATTATATATATTTTTAAATTTCAACTTACTATCTATTCTCGTACTTGTACGGGGCATAAGTTGAGTGCAGAATCTAGTTAGAAAACCACAGAAGTAACGTCAAAAAACAACATGTATATAGGTACAATTTACACAGAAAATACACGAATATACTCGCCATCGTTACGCGAGTTTTTCGCTACAAGTTAAGATGTAAAGAATTGGTAATTGACTGGCGCCCAACGCGAGGCAGACGCTCTTCAGTTTTTGTAGGCATAATTCCGCTGCGTCGTCACTTTGAAATTTAGAGCTCACAGGATTTTCCTCGTTACGAATTTACGAAAAACCCAAATCTTTTGTGTGTTGCACAGTACTTTAATTCTTACATTGTGTTTGAGAGACGTCGAGTAGCATGTCGTGGTGGGTTGTTAAAAACTCAACGAGTAGTTACCTATTTTTATTGTTTTCAAGTTTTGAAAGTTTTACAAAATTTATAATGATTCGGATGCTCGGCCGCTATGCTGTGCTTTGTCTAAAATTAGATAACATTATGTAACAACTCACGAGTAAATATTACAGATTATTTGTTTATTTGTATTAGGTAATTGGCTTATTAAGTTGACCAACGTAAATCACGTAGGTAGAATATATTTGGTGAATCTACTTTGATGATACTCTCGTATATTCTGGAGTAACATACATCATATATTTGTAGTGGAGCAGGCTGTGGTTTTCAGATGTACTAAGTGATTGCACTTACTATAAACCTAGTACTTTTAAATAGAAAATATATCAATATAATATAAATAAATATGTCTACTATCGTAAAACCGAAACTAGTGAACTAAACCTCGTAAAACAAACATACATCTTCCTTATGTGAAAATTCTTTCTAGCTTTAACTTGCTAACACAGTATCAACAAAGTGTTGTTTTATTAAAACGTGTAACTTCATGAGATTTATTCCGACACTATAACCTTCTAAATACCTCAAAATGCTAACTTACACTAAACTCCTTCTGTCTGCGTGGCTTTATGCAGGAAAGTTTTAACGACGTACACTATTAAAGCTTTACGTACACTATTAAGGCTTTGTTGGAGCTGGGCGGCCATTTTTTAATTACGGATCGGCGCCATTGTTGAAGTTCCTGACATATCCTCGTAGGGTTTGATCGTCAGTGCTACAAGTATCATCGATGTCTGCGTGGCTCTTTATCGGTCTAATTGACGATATATCACTATCTGTTTTAATGAAAAAGTACAGGAATTACTTCAATCATTTTTAATTGCGTTCCGCCAACGATAATCAAAGATCGTATCTGATTGCGAATGTTTTGGGAATATTCTTTTGTAATTTTTTGTTTTAATATAAAAGTGATTATCTAAGAATAATTTTAAATATTCTTTGTTTTTTTTTTTAAATTCCAGAAACGCAATTAGTTTCGGTGACAGACAGGCGACTGTGTTCTTTAAATTATCTATTTTAATATTTAGGATTTTATAAAAAATATCCCTGTAAATACGACGTAACCCTGTTTTTTCTCGAGTATTAACACTTATTATTCTGTCTTTGCGTCACTATCTTTAAAATAAATCAAGTCCATAATCTCTTAACATTCAATGAAATACATATGTATGTAACAACTCTCTTATTCTTATTCCACGTAATCGGTTACTCTACTTAAAACCTCTTGTATCAATTGTTCTTGTTCTGTGCAATCTGTAATAAATCGACATTGGTTATATCATAAATATGTAAATTCACTTGCACCACTTTGAAAATCATTATCATCGATATCTACGAGTATATCATCATAGAAACTTTCATCGTAAAAATATTGTGAATTAGATCGTCATGTATAAATTCTTCCATGTTAAGTGCTTCTTCAAGTAAATGACTCTTGAGTAGATATTTTAAGGATGACACGCAGGACACGTTACGGAATCTAAGTGAGTTCGGATTCGAAAAGATAAAGCACGACGCTACACTTAACTTTTCTTTGGTGCAATATTTTAATGACAAGCGTTTCTAATGCGGCTTCGGCTGTATAGATCTTCTAATCTAAAAATTCATGCCCCTCCAAAGTATTGACATGCAATTTTTTATAAACTAATAATATTTTGATAATAAATACAAATGACGCTAGTTGATTTGGCCAAACACTGCATAAGTCAGTTGAAAAGTCATATAATTCGGGCATTCGCTATATACATTTTTGAACCAAACAGAGCGACCTATTATTTGACCAATGAGTGAATAATAACCTACACATACTCGTAGTAAAGAATAAAAAAGTTGTAAAAGCTATACGCATTCACATTAAAATAATTCTATTTAGTGGAGAGGCCTTCATTTTTAGACTGGAAGATTTATACGCTATTATGTTTCTCGATTATATTCTGAATCAGTTGGTACAAAATTTAATTTTTTTAATTAAAAATATTACTAGCATGTCAAAACATACTAGTAATTTTGTTAACCCTTCCGAGCTAAGCTCGAAGGCTTGTATTAGGAGTGGGTTCACGTCAATAGTGCAAGTGAGGATCGAACACACGACTTCTCGATCGTCCATCCATCACACTACACATTAGGCTATTGCCGCTTCTAAGATTCTAAATCTTCAAGACTGACTGAATTTCAGTGTAGTGCAGTTGAGAAACATTATGTCTTAGCAATGTCATAGGTAAATAAAAATATTACTAAAATGTATAAGTAGGTACGAGATGTAAAATAAATAATATTCATACAATTATTAGCTAAAGTGATAGCAGTGAGTTCTGAATAACAATTAATTTATTCTGATATATAATGCTCTGTGGCTAAAATGAGTTCCCGCAATATGATTTTGTAAACCGCTAAAATTTTGAATCCGTTATTGCATTACAAAATAAAACATTCGCTTATTTGTCTATGGCCTATTGAAATAAATAATTTAAGTTCTAAGTTCTTATCATACACAAATAAGTAATTGATTAATGTGACTGATGACAACTTTCTCTCTCTGTCACTCTGTCATCACAGATTCAAGATGAATCGAATCTCCTAGATATATCAGATTCTTGTATAAACGATCATCGAATTTGAGTCGAAAAATTGCTGTAAATTTACTCAGAATTGACAGGCACCCAACGCGGGAAAACTCTGAGTCTGAGTTTACGTGAGCGAAATTCTGCGATCGCAAGTTTTAAAATTTAGTTCTCACCAAGGAAATTCAATGCTGCCAATTTAAAAATCTTTTTGTTTTTAACAGGAGTTGAGGACACTTCTAGTGGTTGTACTAATCCTTGGGAATATTGAAAGTTATTTTAAAGTCAAATTAATTGTTACGTTTTTATTATCTCTTTGACTTGCATTTAGATGCTATTTTACCGCTGTTTATCTTTGCGTCTTTTTATTAAATAAATGGATGTTTTTATCGTAAAAAATTGTAGTGGCTAAAGTGGTGTTTAATTTTAAGAGCTTTTTCATTTCTTGTTTTGACGTAAGCAGTGCTTTAACACAATTATGCTAAAAAATATATAAATCTTATACAATCTTGTAAAAACGATTGAATGACGTAAGAGATATATTTCTAAGCATTTAATGAAAGCAGTCCTAGTACAAATCCCTTTTATGTATGTTCATACATATTTTCTATTACATATTTCTACGCAACTTTGAGTTGTAAGCTGAGTTGATTTGATTTTTAACTTAGGAATTAATTAGCTAGGAATGTTCCTAATAATGTCTGACTGAGACTAAACGGATTCGCTGTAATCCTAAGTAAATAACTTGTTTAGACATTCCCGAATTCTAGGACTAAGTAGTTACAGAAGTTTCTAATTAATTCAGTTTTCAGTAGGGTTTATAACTAAGAAGGCTGAAATCCGTAGAACCACTCGTATCATATAACGACCTCGTATTATAAGCATGGACAATTTTTATTTAGGATTGTTTTTTTTTACTTAGACATAAATAAAAGCCGATAAAATATTTATTATATTTTATCGGCTACCCTTCAAATTTTTTCATTGAATTA
This sequence comes from Udranomia orcinus, assembly GCA_018247775.1. NCBI lineage: Eukaryota > Metazoa > Arthropoda > Insecta > Lepidoptera > Hesperiidae > Udranomia > Udranomia orcinus. The sequence continues at coordinate 5,847 of DWGW01002192.1, forward strand.
ACGGAGATATGCAAAGGGCTGGAACAATGGTCGATTTAAAAGTAATCTCGTATTATTTTGATTTTGAAAATATTTTCCTAAAAAAAACTTGAAATACCCGAATTTCATCCAAATTTTTATTACGCACATCAGATACGTTAACCAATTCGACAAGCAAAATTGTTTCCCATTCAAATATATATCACCTATATCACCTCGCTAATATCTTCTAACAAATTCGTACGCAAGAAAATATCAATCTTCGTTTCTCTCCGACACGTTTTTGTAAAACGTAAAATATTCCAAAGACAATCTTGATACAATATAAGCTATCTGTGCTTTTGATTTTGACGTAACGTCTGACAAAGAATAGAGAGTCATTTCAAAAACAAAAAATGTCGATGTTAGCCATGGAAGGCTTTGGTTTGACTTTTTTCGTCTGCTTGCCTTCGCCACAAGACTTTTCGACTGACACGAGTCGCAGGCGTTTTTTTAACTTGAGGTGTGCGCTTAGCAAGATACATGTAGTTCAAGGGATATACGTAGTTACATAATACGTAATAGTCTGATAAAGGATCCAATTCTGGACATATCCAGTAGTTCGAAGTAGTAGCAACATATTTGTGACATTAAAATAGAATAATATTCGTACCACAATTCTATTTGAATTTGAAGTTTAGATGGCGATAATATAACACGTACAAGTTTGGTGACTGCCATTGTACCATCCATTAAATGGACATTTCTACATACATTTAGAAGGATTTCTATATATTATTATTGCACCTACCGCAGGAGAGTTGGACAATTGTTGTACCCTATGAGAATTTCCACACAATCTCTCAAGCTAAAAAAAGGACTAAATCTTAATTCGCACGTTTTAGACTTAATATTCCGAATACTTTGATAGAAACCTCACCAGAACACTGTCAGAATGCTTTAGGGAAAAGTACGGCAATCCTCAAGATATCAGGGGCAGTAGTGACCACTGTTACAAACGGCTGCGACAAACTAACGCCTGTGAACTGGTTGATTAATTGCTACCATTATACATAACGTTAATAACGTTGAGTATTATAACGTTATATTATAACTAACGTTAAGTATATATTTCCTACCTACTACTATAACGTTATAAATATTATTTGCTATATCGTAACAATATAGTAATCTAGAGCAATAACTTCAAGAGTAGGTATAAGAGAATTTTCACCCCACACATTTCATGATTTTTTTAATTAATTCCGAACATTTCCGACCTTATCAACCGCCAACCAGGCCACATAATATTGCGTTCCCCCAACGTTTTCCATACGTTACGTCCATTTAATGTTGTCGCAAAAGAATCTGTTATTCAAATACACCGTTTTGATACACGTATGTGTAATGTAGAATGTATAATGTGGCGTTTTTTCAAGCTGGTTTCGTTGCGGTTCTGAAAATAAAATTGCCAAAATTGCGGAAAACTGACTGTACCATAAATAATGTTCGCTTATGTATATTTACGCATCCCGATACAAGAAATTTATTACTTAGTATATATGTAACGTTTTTAGCACAATTACGTAGTTATTTATATTTAATCATTTCCATGCCATTCTAGGATTAGAGTTACAATTTTTCGAATTTAAGTTAGACAAATTAGAACTAAGAAAACAACAAAACCTATCATGTTACCTGATCACCTGGATACAGAGTTATGTGGGATTTCCACCCCCTAAAACCCCTCGGTACCCCCCAGTGCTTTGTGGAGGAAAACAGCAGCAAGCACACTGCTATTATAAGGCAGATATAGACGTCGTGATGGCGCCTCCAGAATCGAATTACAAAATGATCAACCGCCATCAAATACCTGTTTTTAATATGTTATGTTGTTATATTATTATATAATATTAACATTATAAACTAAACTAGTAAACTGTGATAAAACATAAACGTTCAGGCGATAATACTCGCTGAGGTGTGAGGTTACAAGCAAGATGTAAAGTGTATACACGATTTGGAGCACATAATAGTTACCTAAGTAATACGTAAGGTTTCCGTCTGACCTAGTTTGTATTTCTACGGGGAATTATAGCAAACTTGCGCTTCGGTGGAATTAAGTATGTAACGCTTTTCATATAACATGTGCCACGTCAATGTGTTGCCAAACCGAATTACTCTGCAGTTTACTCTGCAATGCGTTTGGGTGTAACAATAATGATGATTTGTCTTTAGTGACTGATTAAAAGATGATATTTTGACAAGTGACTTTTGAAAGTAAAAGAAACAATATGGCCGCCACGAGCTGTCAAAATCAACCCATCCTTATTGGAAAGCTTTTATATTATTAAAATGTTACAATTTTTGTTTCTATTTTGTAAGTTATATTCTGTTGGTGTTTTAACGTTTAAACGTTTTGAGTCGTGGTGGCCGCTATACTACGCACGTCCTGAATTGCTTACAAGTTAGTAGTTTGTTTATTCGTATATTATAACTACCATAATATTTTATAGATAGATACCGGAGGACTCAGCTCGCGAGCCTCCATTCTAAAGAGCAGTCCTTACGATTGTGAAAAATATATAAAAAATAAACACAAATCCGTTTGAAAAGCATGCATCTCCTACTTCACGTACGCAACAGTTCTGTAATGACTCAACTAGGCAGACATGCAGTAAATATATTGTAGGACAAACTTTATATAATTCAAGCGCAGGGAGGGGAGGCACTCAACAAGTCGCTTCGACGGTCGCGTCTCAGTTGTACACATTTATTGAATTTCACGCCTCAGTCTCCCCGACGCTTCTCGTGCTCCGAATTAATATTAGTTTTTTAAACGAACGCTCCGAAGACTAAGTAGATACTTATCCCGCCTCCCGGCCCCCCCGTCCCGATCTCACTTGTAACTTATTCCGGCTACGTTTCATAAAACAAATTTAGACTGTCCTTTTAGTGCTCTCGTGCACAAGACTCTTTGCACTTAAAAAATGAATTCGAGGTGTAATTTCGTGTTTATCGGGGCGAATGTTTTAATTTTTGAGCTCATGAATAGAGAAAAATATAGGTCAGAGGTCGCATTTGGAGTAAATGAAGTTCGTTGGCATTTTTCGTACGGCGAATAGGTAGGTAGGTAAGCCGGGGGCGGCGTTCTGCAAACTTTCAAATTGTAAGCTTCTGATGAAACTCGGCATTCATTAAATAGCTTAATATATTTAGATAACCACTCACTTGTAGTGGTTAATCTAATTTTGAATGATAGTGCTTAACATTTGACGTTTGACTCTTAGGAAATAATTCGATAAGTTGAATATTAAAGATTGAGTTTTAATATCTTGTATTAAACTTACGAGTCATTATCCTACTAATATTATAAATGCGAGTTTGTGAGAATATTTGTTACTCTTTTACGAAAAAACCATTAAACGGATTCAGATGAAACTTTGCAGTAATGTAAATTATACAATAGAATAGCACATACGCTATCATTTATAAAACATATTATGGTATTTTATAAAAGATATAAAAATACGTATCAAGTAAATCCGAAAAAATCTCTCATTCTATACTTCACTTATAGCGTGGGCAAAGTCCCGGGCGACAGCTAGTTTTATATAAATACTTTAGACAGCACCTACAACAAAATTGTACAACCATAGTCATAGTAATCCATTCACGCAAAACTAAGTACAGAAGCACTGCTAAACAGACATAAAACAAGAGCTAGAAATACTACAAATACTCCTGCAGTACATTATAATGTTATCAATACAAACAGTATAGTAGAAACAAACAAACAGTAATCCGAAATTACAACTGCAAAATCAGCGCGATTTGCTTATTTATGCTAGAACAATGCAGATGGGATCTCGGATGGCAAATTAACATCTTCTGCCTCAAGTTGATTGCAGATGCATTGCCAATCTCCAGACTTAATTGGGCCGCCGCTCTTAAGTTTATTTGCATGAAACAACTTGGCATGTTTCTTACTGTTCTTGTCAGTATTTCCTTAAATAATAAAATAATTAAATATTAAGATTTTATGAAAATTGAGCTTTGGAAGCGTCTGGATGCTTATTAGAATATCAACTGGAAATATCTGAGTAAGTGATTTTATGGAATATTTCGATTCTATAACATAATACAAGTTTTAAAGATGGTAGAACGTTCTGTACACCAACGCCACACCTATTCCCGACTGATAATAGTAGTTAGTGTTTTTATGTGTGTGTGTGTGTGTGTGTGTGTATGTGTGTGTGTGTGTGTGTGTGTGTGTGT
>DWGW01002193.1:0-10082 GCA_018247775.1 Udranomia orcinus
ATGTTAAAAACATATACAATAGGTCAAAGTATAGTGGGTTCAAGGAGATCCTTCTTACATAAGTAATATCAAAGAAAAAAAACATAAAAATGGTTTTATATCCACTGCATTACTAGATACAGATTTATATAATATGAAGCATTTAGTACTGAAAATAAACCCACGCTAGTTTCTGAAAGGTGCAAAGCGTGGGTGTGACGAGTCGCATGAGCCGTGTAATTCCGTGGGTAATGAGATTTTCGATTTAATCTCCACTTTTATACAGCATTTGTATTGGATTTGAATTTTTATAAACCTACATGGTGGATGTAAGCCTGTATTAAGGCCATTTTAATAGTAACAATGTATGGTAGAGAAATACGTTATATCAAATGTAATTTCTACATATATTTAAAAAGTTGCATATAACATCACAAATGCATTGCAGAACATTGTTTTTATTACTTAACCAATACTTAAAATTGTACAAACTGGTTGGTAGAAGTCTTTACAAAAAACGGTACAAACCTTTCAATGTAACAGACGATTGATGCTCGGACATGGCCGCCAGCTGCTTTTCGACGAGCATATCGGCCACACTCACTCCATTATTCCACAGAGATACCTTGTACGTTTCCTCCACACATTCCTGGAACACGCATTGGTATCTTGGAGCGTTGAAGCAGAGATCTATCTCCTGGTCTGCTTTCCATTCACCGTCTTTGGGCGACACGCCTACCAACGAACAGTGGACCGCCATCTTGGGCAGTTCCATCAGTTGATTGTCCAATTGCCATATATCCTTGGCATCCACGAGTTGCTTATTCCCGAAGTCTACGTAGCGAACGATGAACTTGGAGAACGGCTGGACGGAAACTACGGTCGCTCTGTAGAGCACGCCATCTGCCGGATATCGCGCCAGTACTGAGTTACCGACGGCCACTTCGCCCGCAAACGACTTCACACCCTTGTACAGTTCGGGGATGCTGTGCATCATTTCCAAGAACTTTGGTTGTAACGACAGGATTTGGGTGTAGAAGCTGTGGGGGGATATTATCCAGGTGACGGAGACCTCGTGTTGGGCGCCAATCTCGACGGTGGGTTCTGTGAACTGGGTGTCAAGGAGAACCGGGTTAGCCAGCTCCTTGTATTGCACCTGGGTGAATTTACTGCGGGTCTTGAATGGGGGCGCGCGACCGACTCTGTCTCTGCCACTGTCTTGTGACCGGTGGCTCTTATCTGATTTTCTGTCAGTCTCGGAGCCAAAAGAGCGTTCAGCGCGTTCGGCGCGTTCTCTCGGCGTAAAATTGCTCTTGTGTCCCCGCTCTCCTCTGTTGTCTCTGAACTCTCTCTTCTGGTTCCAACTCTCCTTCTTGTCCCCCCAGTTGTCCCGCCTGTCGCCCCGGTTGTCCCGTCTCTCTGGCCGGTTTTCCCTAAAGTTCCTGTTGCCACGCTCCTCTGCGTAATTGTCTTCCCGATTGTCTTGATTGTATTTGTTCTCCCTGAAACGTAGAAATAAGTATAAAGATATTTAATTTCTCGAAACATACAAATCGGCAAAGTACGTCTACACCAAATGATAGGTGACAAGGATGACATAACATAAAAAATGTTGTTATTATGCAAACTGATACATAGCACAATTTTTATTATTTTGTAACACGTAGATATTAATATAGTTTTTGTACACCGTACAAGTAGATACGGTACAATTTTTGGTAATAATTGTGTCTGTTATGTGTTTGGTAATAAATGTCTTTAAATAAAAATCTAGAAAAGACTGCCCTGTAAAACCTTACATACGAGTATTATGTTATCTCACCCTTGTTTTAAACGAGCAATATATAACTTCAGTTATGTCTAAAAGTGCATTATACAAAGTTAAGTGAGATACGAATATAAACCTGCTACAATATGCAATGGCTTAGTGCTATGAGAATTAAGAGTGGCATCCATATTTTATTTTTTTGCAAGCGATATAAGAGTAATTATTAAAATAATGAAACAGTTTAGTGGAGACTTTCAGGGATATTACAGTAAAACACAAATATAGGAAAGCGTTAACCACTCAAAAGAATACAAAAGAAAAGAAAAAAATTAACAAGATTAAGGGGCTCATCCATAAAAATTACTTCACGCGTTAAGGGAAGGGGGAGAGGGTCGACAGTGTGACTTTGTGACCAAGTGGTGGAGAGAGGTTCTAAATATCGCAACGTGAACAAATCAAATGAACGATAGTAAGAAAAAAAATAAAAATATGCCTTAATAATAGCACGAACTAATATAGAAAAAAGTAGAGGAGCAAGGTCTCAAAAATGTGTCCGGCTGTGACAAGGACCCACTTCTCCCCCCAAGACAAACAACTACGTGTAATCCGTGTGAAGTAAACCATGGATAGCCCCTAATTTACATTAAATATTAGATGAACAAAAAAGAAAACGCTTAAATATTAATTAGCCTTATTTAATACAGACATCGAATATACACAAGCGAAAAGTTGGACAATCTAAAGCAGGCATATACGAAATGCATTACTGAAGTGAAAGTATACGAATGTAAGACCGAAAACACAGTTAATGAAACATTCCTGCGTGCATGTTGCAGGTATTTTAAAGCTAAGTTTTGACTACGAGAGAAATTGCGACATAAATGTCGGACATTAATTTCTTTACTGTTCACACTTGTACAGAATTCATACGACAGCTCTTCAGGACGTTAATTATGGTGTCGCAAAGGCAAAGGCAGACGGTGTGTACACTGAGTGTTCGGTATAGTATCGTAGTCTAATCTGACCTTTATATTATAATTAGAGTTCGGATTATATCGACGTTTGAAAGTGTATTTGCTTTATGTGGAAAAACAGCAGATTTAAGCAAAATTTAGTTTGGACCTATTTAAACCACTACTAATGACGATATTTAAAAAAGGAGATTTTCCACAGTTTGTTTTGCACTCAATTTACGCAGTTTGCAGCGTTGCGCTGTAAAACTAGGAAACTGTGGACACTCCATTTCAAATATATGGAACGGCGTACTAAATGGATACGTCTCAAACTCAGTGGGCCGCTAACAGTTTGCCTACTGGGGACACAGCCTTAGCCCGCTGGTAAATCGGCCATTGCAGACAAGAACCGATCGTCCCGCCGGCCCGCAACACACGCACGCGAACTCTCGACACAAACGTGGCGTCCGACCGAGCGTGACGCGAAACAAATGGTGCAGGGAAACTGGCGCGATGACTGACTTCACTAATGCCTATACGCCGTTGCATACTAAATAATGTTAATTGATACGAATAACATTGTTTCACTGCGCTTATTGTGCATCCCCACATTGTTTCGCTGCTCGCGTTGTGTATCCCGCGCTTAACGCGTACACGTAAGACTGTCTATGTGGATTCATCTATCATTTGTACGATAAATAACTGGTACATTAAGCGCGTATATAAACTGCACTAACACCATGAACATGTAATTCCTACTGACCAATAAACGATTTGATACAATTTGATTTGAAAAAGGCGATGGACGAATAATAATTAATTATCTACGTCTATGCGACTAGACTGGAACAAACTCCGAATTTTTGGTAAATAATTTCATCGCTTATACGTTATTTTTTTATTGTAAACGTCACAAATACTCCTAATACTGAGATCAAATTTAAGTCTTAGACTTAGTAAATGGTTTGCCTTAGTATTCAAACCAGATAAAAAAAATAAGTTTTTGCGCAGTATATTCAAATGTCGTTTAGAAAGAATGATCCACTTCTAAAATATTATAATAGCAATAATGAATAATGATATTGTATATGCATTCATAAACAGCCGTCATCGTTCCATAGGTATACCCGGTATTTCGTAACTGACAATAGCGATTTCGTAACTGACATTATCGAACTTTCTCTACTACGTGATATCAATAACAACTAATCATAATAAGAATACATAATAATCGAATGTGGAACAAATGATGAATGAAATTTACGATTTGACTTCGGAGGTTACACCGCCACACATATTTCTGCCTTAAAACAGCATTGTTCTTGCTGCTGTGTTCAGGTATAAAGACATACTTAACCGAGGCGTTCCAAATTAGTTGTCAGGATAGAAACTTTAACGTAAGATCAAGTAAATTTTTTTTCAAATGGTTAATATCAGTTAGTTAATTCAAACTTAAAAGACGATTACTTATATTAATCACAAGAGAAATCTGTATTTAAAGAAAAAAAAGATAGTGAGTGTGAAAAGAAATAATGAGATGCGTGTCTGACTGAGGTAGCTCGAAATAAGACTAATTAACCGACTTAATGGAGGTTATCAATTCAACACGAGCTTTTTTTTTTAAAAGTGGTCATTAATTGGATGAATTCGGATTGTATTAAAGCTTTATTTTTTGCAGACGACTACCCGAGAAAAGATAAGAAAGTACCACTATATGTGACTATCTTAAATTACGTTAAAAAAAACTCTCAACATTCATATTAATTTATTCATATTAGTGTAGTGAATCTCAAAACTACTATTTCTTAATTTGTGGAATAGAGTCAGACTACTCGCAATTGCAGTAAAACATTGCCATAAAACGAACTGAAATAGAACGTACATGCGAACAGCAAAAAAGTACGTTTACATATTTTTATTTATTTTGAACTAAAACAAATGCAATTGCAGCTATACGTTACCCATAAAAGAATTAAAATAGACTGTACATGCGAATAACAATAAAAAAACTTTTTTTCAACTACCTACATAACAATGAGCTGGCTGTCATGCAACTAAAATAAACTATGTAGATATTTCACTCCATAGCTTATCGCAACTTTCCACTGGAAATAAAGATAAACTCAAGAATTCTTGTAACATGGAAAAGTTATGAATAGATCGCACTTGAAGTAGCGCCGAGTTTGTATGTCTATATCTAATGTATGTAAAAGATCCTCGGTAAACAAGTTCAAACAAGTTCCTCGGTAACAGCCGACAACATGGTTCAAGAGGCATTAATTGACTTCACTCTAAATACTCTAAAGACAGCATTAGGCGATATTTGTTTTGGTGCTTAACATATTAGTAAGTAACATTTAACATGGCATGAGATTTTCGGTAAACATGTGCAAACAAGTTATCGGTCACAATCGAAAACATTGTACAACAAGCATTAAAGTAGGGCGTCACCAGAATCATTCTCAAGCTATGTGCATTGTGGTGCTCCTAATATATTAATAGATGTAATTAAGTATGGAATAATACACAAATCACGGGACATGTGCGAACAAGTTTCACAGTGACAGTTGACGATACAAGACAAACAGTGATGGAAAAGATTATAGTATAGGTGTCAGGATCAGGAGTACCGTGAACTACGCTCAAGCATATGGTTTGATCGTCACTCCAGTGTCAGTCTCAGCCGCTTTCAGGTCAAATATAAATTTTGGATTCCATTATTAGAATAAAAATAAATAGCGCAGCTTGGAACTTAACAAGTCTGCGCAGCGTAAGTAGAAGTATAAATAGAAGAATCGTACATAATAAGTTATTATCAGAGCAACGTCTCTTGAAACTTTCGATAATTTCATCAGTCTGTAGGAAACTCGATCACGGAATTTGAAAAGAGAAAAATTGGCAGGGATCCCGGTATTAGGGATCCCGAATTCCCTATTAGTCGAAGTCTATTGAAACATAACTACGACACTACCATATACATTATGGTAATGTCGCTACACATACGAACGAGAGCTAGCCAAGACTGACACCTTCTGTACGGACAGTGTAGGGTACAATCCACAAAATTGTGTGAACAAGCATCGATCCGCGTACTATATTACACGATACCGTTTGAGCCTGTCCTGTATGGACGCCTTGTGGCTCTGGGCGTCGAGGGAGGCGGCTTCGGCGGCCTGTTTTATCCTCTTCCCAACGCCACATGTCTCCTTCTTCCAAGCGGCCCGCTGTTGAGCGGTCTTCTCGTGCTGTTCCGACCTAAGTTTTCTTCTGCCGAACCATTTTACGCATACTGTAATCGTTTACACCCTATACCCTATGTGCGCCAGAAGTGGGAGACTGAAGGCGTAAATGTTTGGTGGAAGTTACACCAAAAGTTGTCGGTTTAATATAATCGAGTATTATGCATCATTTTATTACAGATAAACTAATTCTCATAAATACGACATCAATAAAAAAAAACTTGTAAAACAAAATGTTTTTATTTATCATGATCGCAGAGCGTTAAGCTACTGAAGTTAGAAATGAAAAATGTTCAGTTGAGCACATTTAAAACTTAAATCGCCCTTAATTTATTAAAAAGGAATTTTTGTTAATTATACCCTTCTATTAAGAAGGGATTTTTTTCAAATTAAACCCTTCTATTGAGATTCTTGCTAATTATTCTTAAGTAGGTGGCTTCAACCTTAGTAAACTGTATGGTTTTTTTTTATATTATTTTAATTAGAAATAAATAAACACGTTTCCCAGAGTTTATTTACTAAATAAAGTATTTCTTAAAAGGTAATAAAAAAGATTATGAATATTTGTACCAATCTTTGTACCATGAATTTTTGTACTATGTTCGTATCATTATTCAAACTACATATACCTACAAATACATTACAAATTTCTGATATTACCAACGGGAAGTTAACGCGAAAACACGTTACAAATTCAATAACTGACATGGTCTATAAATTATGCTTTACATTTTCATTAGTATGATTATTCGTTCAACCGTTACAAAGTAAAGAAGCCGTATGCTGCGCGCTTTTCCGCCGCAAACATTTGCATTTCATACTTTTTTTTAGCGGATATAGCAAGACGAGAGAAGTTATAATTCGTAAATTACAATTTTAAGAATCACTTAAATAATTAAAGTTTCGCTCAAGCAGTAGGTAATGTACAGTAGTAGTAATGTACAGTAGATAATAAATACTAATCATGGGGAAAATTAATACCCAAAAATAATAATCAATTTAATTTCCACATAAGTTATCTTTCCTTTATTTATTTTTATTTTATGAGAAGTAAAACATATTTTTACAATCTGTATAATATTCCAATGTATAACATTTAGCCTTCTTGAATCGTGGGAAGGTTCTTATGCCCAGCAGTGGGACATTAACGGATTGCGCGGCCATAACATTTCAACAACCTAATAATATTGATAAAATATGAAGCAATAGTCACGTACCTGTGCATCTCCCTATTGTCCCTGTTGTCTCTGTTGTCGCGGCCCTCACGGTTATCACGACCTTCCCTGTGGTCACGACCCTCCCTGTTGTCCCGAGCCTCTCTGTTGTCCCGAGCCTCCCTGTTGTCTCGGGCCTCCCTGTTGTCCCGAGCCTCTCTGTTGTCCCGACCCTCCCTGTTGTCCCGATTGTCCCGGGGCGGACGTGGGGGAGCCGCCGCGGTGGGCGTCTCCTCCCAGCTGTCTTCGGCCGCAGAGATGGGCGCAGCGGCCGCTGGTGGTACGTAGTTCTGGTTCTCCCATGGCTTGCCACCACGCCTGATGTTGAACGATGAAAGATTTGTTATTGTAACAGAAGTACCAACCGAATGTAAAGCGTATCTTATGATGTGTGGTCATCATCACATCAATTATGCCCAACTGCACCAAAAAAAATTGGAACATAGAAATAGTACAATATCTCGCACGCATCGCTGTAGCTTGAACACAGCGAACGCCACTACCAAAAAGGAGCTATAGTCAATATTAGAATAGTTACATATTATTTCAAGGCACTTTTAAAAATAGTCAGTGTTAATGTTTACACCATATATAAGTTTAAACGTTATTGTTTATTGTAGAAGTCTGACAATGTTGATTTAATTATATAACTAACCTCTCTCCCCTTTCTGACGGTTTGCCGCCAAACTTCTCACTGTGCCGTCCCGGCCCAGATCTATCGAAGTTCTCCTTATGATCTCTGGTAACACAATCACAAAACCACCGTATTAGTAAACTTTATAAAACACATTTATTATATTTATACATATATACGTCACTATACACAAGCCACTACACACAATGGTAAACGAGGCTTTGATTTCCCGAGCTAAAAACACATTAAAACCGAACGGATTTCGACGCGACATGGCCCATCGGTTACCTCTCATCGCAAATAATTATGGTGTACCACTTTATACGCCAACTAAACCGCGTGTTATGGCTTCATACAGTGATTAATGACGGTGAAAACAAATTACCTATACATCTCGTTGGAGTCGCGCTTACACTGAAGCCCGCAACAGGTTCAAAGAACCGAGATGAAGGTTGATGAAACCATGACTCACAATACTATTAGTTTTTTTGTTGCACATCATGAAAAAGTTGTGGCGCGTGTATTTTCGGACTATAGTTAAATCCAGAAGCGTTTTGTTTTTGTGTAATAGAATTAGCAAACATTATCATGTACCGGTTTCCATCCTGTGCCCTAACCTTACATAGTGGAGTTAACCACTGGTATATGGGAGAAGAATAAAAGGAAATAGGTCATTTAGTTTGATTAAAAATAATTGTCGCGTACCGTGCTCATTGACACATAATAAAATATGTTAGCCAACTACGGAAAATATAAAATTCGAAAGATACATAAAGATCACAAAAGTTTCCTTGATTCAAAGTACTCTAAACATCAGGAAGACAAATCCAACAATGATCAACTCCAAGTGGAAGTCATTGGATCGTTTTGCACAATTGATCTGCACGTCCATTAAGTGGTTCATTTGCAAAAATCATTATTACGTTTAACTCGCGTCACGATGTTCCTATCGCATTCCATCACGGAAGTTTCATGGTTGTTATCCAACAACTATTTTCTACGCTACATTTTTGGACCGCGATAAACATCAGTGTCTTAAATTATAATACATAGTTCTTAATCATACGGCTACAAGCACCTATTTCATATTTAGGCACCAATTTCAAACTACTTGTTATAATTGTGGAATTGGACGTTAATTTTGAATATTAATAATATTAAAGGGATCAAACATTTGTCCGTCTCTCGGTTATTCGTTTTGGTCGGTTATTACGTGACCGAGAAATTGTGGAAACTATCACACGAAAAAAAAACAAACTCGACTAAATTAAATTGAAGAGGCCCCTGGGTGAATGGATTTATGGAGGGATAAATCGATGGATAGATAGATTGATAGTTGAATGGATGAATGAATGGATGAAGCGATGGATGGATGAAGCGATGGATGAATGAATGTATGGATGGATGGATGGATGGATGAATAGAATGATTACGTCTATCAGTGTTTTCCTCTTACCTTCCTCGGAAACTGCTACCACGAGGCGCGAAGTCCTCGTTAGCATCTCTCGGTGACTTGCGGTCGTCCTTGAAACTCTTCTCGCGGCGGAAATTCTTCTTTCTACTGTCGTCCGGAACGCTACCTTCAGGGGAACTAAAGCTTTCAGGCGGGTCCTTCCGAACGGGCGTGGTTACCTTGTTCTGAAAACATAGACTATATGAAGGTTCTATCCGCACAAATAAAATGTCTGTGCACCTCCTCTATATATTTATTTTTTTACTGCAACTCCAAACTTGCATGGATTTTCTGGAAGAAATCGCTGCTTCGCGATAATACCGCCTGTTGTATGTGCTATGTTTTCTTTTATTGTCTGGTGTACAATAAAGAGTAAATAAATAAAAAATAAAAGAAATAAAAATGGGGTGTCTGTTTGTATGTGTATGTGTTATACACGGTGTATATGCCAGAATAACATTTTATTAAATTGTTGTCTGTTTGCCTGTGTGTTCCGGCTAATCTCTGGAACGTCTGGACCGATTTTGACGGGACACTACCAGATAACAGACGTATTAAGAGCTACTTAGGCTACATTTATTTTCGAAAAAAGCCGTGGGCAGTTCGTACGTAATAATATTGATTGAACTGTTTGGAATACTCGCTGCTTTTGCTGCTTTAACTGACTTCAAAAAACGAGGAGGTTATCAATTCAACACGTATTTTTTTTCTGGTTTGTGGAAGAATAGATACATTTTTTTTTAATTACTAGTATTACTAAACAAAACATACCAGTAACTTTGTTAACCCCTCCAGCTAAGCTCGAAGGCTTGTGTTAGGAGTGGGTTCACGTCAATAGTGCA
>DWGW01002194.1:0-10081 GCA_018247775.1 Udranomia orcinus
ATTAATGCACAGAGTATTCCTGCTCATTACCCCGATTTGTTGTCGACATTTGATAGCCCACATATTCATGCAATTCTAGTATCTGAGTCATGGCTGAAGCCATGTCTTCCTTCTACCTCATACTCTCTTCCGGGTTATCACTTAATTAGAAACGACCGCACTGTTCGCAGCGGTGGGGGAGTTGCAATCTACCTTCGCTCCCACATTCCTTTTACAGTTGTAAACAAGTCAACGTCGGATTTGTCTGGGAGTGAAGCTGAACATCTCTTCCTTGAAATCAATCTTGCACACCTAAAACTACTCTTAGGTGTTTTCTATAACCCTTCTCGCAGCATCGACTATTTTGCATGCTTAGAGAAACAGCTTGAGGACTTATGTCCTGGATTTGACCATACAATAGTTATGGGCGACTTTAACACCTGCTTAAACAAGCATGACTCCCTATCGCTTAAGTTAAAATCAACTGTCGATGAAATACGTTTCAGAAAATAAATCGTTTTGATACCTGTGAGTAATAATCGATATTTGATCGATTGAATCTTGCTATATGAACCTTCCCTAGCTGGCATTATTTGCTCCGGAAATATGTCATGTCTACAAAAAAGCAATTAATTACTTTTTTATGTCTATTAATTTACGAAAGTTCTTGGAAATTAATAAATACTAAATAATACGTTCGTGAATATTTAAATATTAACTAATATAAAAAAAATAAAAATACTAATTAAAAACATAAAGGGTAACACTTATACTTTCGTTCAACTGACGTTGTAATTACGAAGTAGAAGCTGTCAAAAGTGACGTGACATTTATTGTATTGTAGTAAAGTAAGAAATAATGTAACTTATTATACCTCCTATATATTACGGACCTATTATGATTAGCCTTAAGCGGCCTCTTTTGATCTGGAGAAGTGGTGTACGATTTTAAGTAAGTAAGCAGGTAAGTGTTCTCTAAAAGCTGATTTTGATCAAATGTGAAACCATTAGTTCGATTTATTTGTGAAACTGTTAAAAAATATGCGTTTATTATTATTTGTGGAATTCTATATAGTCTAAAGATGAACAATCATGTGTATTTTAACACATGATTTTAAAGTTTATCGGTGATATGCTTATTAACTTTTTGTCGGACGACTCACTAATTATTAGAACTACCGCCGAACCGTCTCACTAAGATCACGGGAAGTGGGTAGCAAGTATGATAACCCCAAATACAAATGCTAAGAAATAACGGTGTAGAATTATAGGAATCAAAAGAAATTGTAAGAAGTAAGTTATATTTTTTATCGGTCATAATTCGTCTTGAGACAAACAATTTCTTTCCCCTTTAAACTATGTTGTATGCATGTATGTCATAATTTTAAATATATATCATATATTCTAAATATATTATTCAAATTATTAATATAATTATGTTTTGTCGTGTTCGCGTGTATGTAGTTTTAGTTAATTTTAATATTATCAAAAAATGAAATTCCATTTATGTTGGCTGGCGATTTTAATATCCACTTTTCTAATGAAAATTTAAAGCCATTGTTGGAATTTCTTTTAGATGAATTTGTTTTAAGAATTAACAATGATCCACCAACAAAATTCAATACTACCTACCAACAATAATCGATGCAGTTATTTCAAGAAACTTACGTAATATTAAATCACATACAAAGGTTAGGTTTAGGTTTAGGTTTATAGATACTTTATTCTCAAAAAAAAAAGACATAAGTCACTTACATGAATCACATACATATGTGCCTTATTTTAATTACCATAAATCAATTGTTACTAAGATTGAATTTACTGATTAAATTTATAATTAAGTTGATATTTATATAATAATTAAAAATAAAACAAAATGTTTATATTCATAACTTCAAGAAAACATTGATTTCAATTTCATTAGCATTCCTTCACTTGTTTCATTTATCATTTCACTCCTAAATATTGTTAATTTATTTAATTATAACTGCTATAATACTTATTTCGAAACGAAAGGAACTTCGCCTCAATCGGTTCTCCCACATGTGACACCTCACAGTTTTTTTTATTAAACGGTGACATAACGTTATGCTTACTACGCAAAACTTCTTTTTTAGAATTGTTTTTTCCAAAAATATTCGACAATTGTCCGATAGTTTTAAAGAAATCGATACTTTAAAACAGTACTTGCAACAATATTTTACCGCCAATTTAAGCAAAAAAACGGTCGAAAATTCTATAAAATTTGAATTTTATCATGTACTTACTTACTTTCAAACTTTATAAGTGACTAGTATATTTCTTACGCTATTTTTATATGAAAATGTTAAGAATCAGAGGTTGATTATTAGACTTCAAGAAACGCTCAACTTTAACAACAACAAATACAAATCGATCGATATATTTCGATAAATTTACTGCAATATCAACGTATCAAATATCAATATTTAGAACATGTAATTAATACATATGTTTACTTATTAATATTATATAAATATATATTTTTAAAACATACAGATCTTTAAAATTACGCAACAGATTAGGATGTTTTTTTTTTTAAATAGGTAGGTAGGTTTCTTAACTCAAGAGGGAGGTTTATATTTATAACTAGCTGTTGACCCGCGGCTTTGCCTGCGTTATATATTAAGTAGAATGACAGTTTCCGATTTACTCGACACTTATCGTTTATACAATATCTTAATAAATTTTACCCTATATACTATTCTGATGTACTGTTATGATCATATTACTGTAATGTTTTATCTTAATCCCTTTACTCGTACTAATCTTTGTGTGAAACATCCTCACAAACTTTCGCGCGCATATATAAATACTCGTATATGACCGCTGCTTTGCTCGCATTATTATGATGGGCAACTTAAAGGTAAAAAGTAGCCTACATAACTCTCCACCTTCCTAACTATCTCCACACAGATACACCATACCATATAATAGCTATGTTGCGACGTGAAAGAGGAACAAAAAATCACACTTTCACATATATAATATTAGTATAGATACAGTTCACCCCATATTTTCAGGAGTTCGAGGGTAGGTAGTTTCGAAAAAATCTTGAAAATGGTATTGGTAAACATATTGTTTGTAACAACGATTGTTACAATAATTTTCAGCTTTTTATCTTGAAAATTGTATTAAGTCGCATACAATCTTTCATCCCCCTTTTGAAGCAGTTGAGGGTTAATTTTCAGAAAAATTTGAAACACACGTTCTTTACTTTGTTGTAAACAACTACATCAAATCCAAATTTTCAAGTTACTAACTTCAATGGTGTAGAACATTCATATAAAAGTTTTTCCCCCTTTTTAACCCCTTGGGGGGATTTTCAAAAAGTCCTCTCTTAGTACTCCTCTACAATTCATAAGGAATCTTCATACCAAATTTAATTTTTTTACGTTCAGTAGTTTCGGCTGTGCGTTGACCATCAGTCACTCAGTAACGGAAGTGTTTTATATACAGATAACATATGTACATTAAATAGTGAAGAAATACTGTTATTTTTAAGGTTTCTAATGTGATGTCGTAAATAAACACATTTTTGTGAGAACCCTGCGACATAGATTAAAATAATATACTACAGTATTGTGCACCTTAAAAATATCTACAAAAAACAAAGAACAAAGAAAACCCACAATAACTATTTTTTGTCCTTTACTTTTTCGAGAAATAATGGCTTATTTACTACGAAGCGATTGTAAGCAATATAGCATTAATATTTATCCAAATAAATACATTGTATTCAATATAGATCAAGACCTTTACAGCATGTAATTAAAATGAATATTTTCAAATATATTACAGATTTTAAACACAGCGGTTGCGGCGGTAAATTGTTTGTGACGGTACGAAGTGCGCCGGGTGGGGCCGACTTCCCGCCATCATCGTTTTATGATGTATGCTAAAGTATGCTAAAAGGCACAATGAACCAAGTAATTATTATGTATGTGTAATGTTTTTTCATAATTCGACTGTGGTGAGAATTGACTCGAACTTCGTTACATCTAAACATACAAGTGAATTTACTGTTAAAAGATGAGATATTAAAGATTAACTAATTAAAATATAATTTTATTAATAAGTTTCTGTCGAATGCATTGATAAATAATTATGTCATCCATACAATTGATTGATTATGATTTCGGAATACTTGTTATCACATTCAAGTTATTATAACATTATAAATAGTCCGAACACCAAATGAAAACTTCGTCAAAGGTGATCAATACTATCGGACATGCACGACAGTTCGAACGCCATTTTTCCGTCGCATCCCTTAGACCTTCTTACAGCGCATGTACAGAAAGTGCATCGAGCCACATACGACTTATAGTAATTTATAATTTATCACATGGCGATAAGGGTTTGTTTCGACAGATATGGGCACGGGGAAGGCAATTACCTCCCGCCTGAGAGCTTACCCCATTCCCAGGGGGTAAAACGTCCCTCAGTACCCCGCCGTCAGTCCGACTTCGCACTTGTTACACGTTGGTGTTCTTGTTTATGTCGGTGTTGTTTATGTTTTACTGGTGATAAGGTGTGATAGTTGATACATTCAGTTTGAAATATAGACAACAAGTTAGAAACTTCTCTCTTATCTCCTATTTGGGTCGAGTATTAACTTGAATATATATTTACAGCGAACTTCGACTGTGAATCAATAACTTTTGATTGAAGTTCAAACGGATTTCGCATCGCAGAAGTTGAGCTGTGTTATTGAACTGGCTGAAACTTTAGTTGAAGAGGATATTCAATTGGATTTCATAATCTATCATGTAAGTTTGAAACAAATATTGTAATTTAAGCAACATAAAGTTTTACTAACACGTTGATAGTTATAAATATGGATATTTATTTCTTTTTACAATTTATTTTTAGTTTATGTAATTTTGAATTCGAATTGAAATAATCAATTAAAATCTTTGTAAATTTACTTGTCGCAAACAACCATTGTTTATAACCAACATTTTAAGTCATACCCGAATGGTGTAACCTGCTTGAGAATATGTTTATAGTTTTGATACAATAACGTCTTATTTTAAAACTTGTTCGGGCTGAAATAATATGTGGTTTTCTGATTTGTTATTCAGAATGCGACCATACTTATCACCCAGAGTTCTGGCTTCGAACAATTTGCGTCGGAGGTACAGGAGATCGAGGCGCTCCGAAACAAATTCAGAGGTAAGACATGAGTTGTTCGAATAAAATGTCATAACGTATTTTATTTTACATATATATAGTATATAATCTATTTTCCGTCTCCCTCTCTCCCTATAACACAATCTAATAATGTTATAATTATTCGTAGGATGACCAGCTAAGTGAAATAACTGCTTCGCTCTCTCTGCAAACGCCTTCGATAATATGCCACCAATATCTACGTCAACATGGCTTCGTCCCAATGGGTCGAGGACAGTTCAATTACCACGGAATGACTGAACGTCCCAATTTAAACTTCAACACCGCCTACGTCCACAGTTCGGCCTCAGCGCCCGTCAAGTTCGGTCTTGCTACCGTGTCCGCGCTTAGTGCCGTCCCCCCCGCGCCCCGCGCCCCACAGGTCGAGCCATCGTCCACGCAACGCCGCATCGGCTACGGGTAGAGCTACGCAGCGAGCTACGTGCTACGCGTCGCGCTACACGTCGGCTACGTGCGATCGAGCGTCGTCACATACGTAAACCGCCAGGTTTACGTCAGGTTTTATTTTTCGTTTAGACTCGCGCGCTCTTTTATAGATTAGCGAGTTTGCGGGAATTCAATTCGTTGAGTTCTCGCTTACGAGCGATCTTACGCGTCGTATTTTTTAAGGAAGTTTATTAAATTAAACTTTTTCTTATTAGCGCCGACCCGGTGCGCTCTCAGACCTCCTGGTCTGAGCAATCCGGAGGACCCGATCCCTACACTTGGGTCCCAGACCCAAGGGTGACGGTTGCAGCCGACTGCCGGGAAATAGTCCCGACTACTTTTACCGCGTACGCTCCCTGCCTAGGCAGGGAGGCAGATTTTTATTTTTCATTTTTATCTTTATTTTTAATTTTACTCATTTTTATTGTTCTTGTCTTTCTGGTTAAATACTGCAATGGTTGATATGCCTTCCATTGCTCAAATCATCGCCACCCTTAACCGGGCTGGCCACGCGATGGACGAGTGCACATTGCGTGCACTGTTTGCACTGTTTGCACCGTGCACCCTAAGCCCATCCCGGACTCTCCTGAGTCCCCGTCTTCGTCCTATGGACGGGCCCCTCAGACCGACAGCGACATGGAGGCTTCCGACTCCATGTCCACCGCCTCTAACTCCTCTATTCAAAAGAGGAAGAGGCCAGCAACCCCTGCCCCCATTCTAACCGGCAACACTTTCCAAGTGTTGTCGGACTGCACTGTTACTCCGGACGAGGAGTACACAGTAGTCACCGGCCGTAAAAAGCGGCTGGTTAAGCGCGCCCCTAAGGCACAGTCCCTTCCCCCCCTCTTCGCCGGCCCAAGCTGCCGCGCCCGCGCCCATCCCCGCACTTATGTCTCTAGACATACCCAAATCTAAAACTGACGGGAAGGTCCCCCCCCCCCAAGGGGAAGCCAGCTGCACGTTGCACCCCCCTCCCCCCTAAGGTGAAGGCCCCGCCGCCAGTCTTTCTTCGCGATAAGGCGAAGTGGACTGCGGTCTCCAAAATGTGCGCCGACAACAAGGTGCACTTCACCAAGGCCTCCAATATAGGGGACGCGGGGAGAATCAAGGTTCCCTCGATCGACACTTTCAGGAGCCTTACAAGGCTCCTCACTCAGAGGCAATATGCCTACCACACCTACGCTTACGGGAGAAGAGCGTAAGGTCAAAGCTGTCCTCAGGGGTGTTCCCCACGAGATAGAAAACGAGGTCATCCTTAAAGACCTCGTTAGTCAAGGTTTCCCGGCGGAGGCAGTGCATAAAATGCACAGCCGAACGGGGAAGAAATACCCCCTAGTCCTGGTCGTCTTGGCCAACAATGAAAGGGCTAGGGAAATTTACAATGCCACAACTGTGTGCGGCCTTTCCATTGTCAAAGTCGAAGCCCCCAAAAAACGGGGGTTCCCCGGGCAGTGTCATCGCTGCCAGCTGTACGGGCATGCTGCGGCTAATTGCTCAGCCTCCCCGAGGTGTGTGAAGTGCTTGGAGCCTCATGGCACCAGGGATTGCACACGCACAAAAGATGCGGAGGAGACCCCTCCCGCATGTGTCCTATGTGAACAGCCAGGCCATCCGGCCAATTACCGCGGCTGCCCATACGCCCCCGTCCCTCTATTAAAAAGAGGAGCCCTAAGGTCAAGGGCCCTAAGCCTAGACCTTCCCCCCAGCGGTCAATGAGACCAACTTCCCGGCCCTTAAGGCCAAAACAGCCCCCATCAGCCAGCAGGCTTCATTTGCATCCAGGGCCAACCCTTGGAGGGGACCGACCCAATTTATTCCCCAGACCCAGCCCTCAGGCCCCTGGTCTGCTCCCCCCTTATTCCCCCCTAATAACACTAGGTCGCAAGCCCGACCAAGCTGGGAGTCTTCCGCCATGGAAGACATTCAGTTTGTGTGCACGTTCGTTCAGAACGTGAACATTAATGAAGTGTCAGTGCTGGCACACACACTTCGGGCAGCGAGAACGCCCTTCGAGCGCCTCAAGGCGATTTCCGAGCACCAGGCTCTCTGGACTGCTCTTTCGTAGGCCCTAACTTCACAATTGCTAAACGTAGTGGAAGGGCCCCCACTTCGACCGGTAGAACGAAAACCAAGGGGATTTCGATTGTTTCTCGGACGGCACGAGGCGCGGGCTAGGTACACAAACTAAACTAACGGGCGCTAGAGCCGAACTATTTCCTCGACTTGTCTACCCGTATTTATACGAAAACTTAGGTCGGCAAGTTGCGTTCGAACATGCATCCGTCTCGCTCGCACATCAATTCGCGGTTCTCTTTGCTGCATCTCTCGTTTTGGTGCAGTCCCTGGTGCCGTGAGGCTCCAGACACTTGACACACCTGGGGGAGGCTGAGCAATTGGCTGCAGCATGAACATACAATTGGCAGCGATGACACTGCCCGGGAAACCCCCGTTTGTTGGGGATTTCGACCTTTAAAAGGGAGAGGCCGCACACCACCTTGGCCTTATAAATTTCCTTGGCCTTGTCATTGTTGGTCAAAATGACCAGGACCAGTAGTTATTTTTTACCTGTACGGCTGTGCATCTTATGCACTGCCTCTGCCGGGAAACCTTGAGCGAAGTGAAACGAGGTCATTGAGGATGACCTCGTTTTCAATCTCATGGGGAATACCCCTGAGGTCTGCTTTCACCTTACGCTCTAGGGGGGTGCAGCTCGAAGCTGGAATTCCCTTCGAAGGGACCTTCCCAACGGGCTTAGGAATGTCGAGGGACATCAACGGGGGGATGGGCGCGGCGGCTTGGGCCGATGTATAGGGGTGGGGGGATTAGTGGCACGCTTAATGAGACACTTCTTGCGTCCTGATACCACGGTGTATTCCTCGTCGAGAGTAACGGTGCAGTCAGACAACACTTGGAAGGTGTTACTGACCGCGATTAAGGGGTCAGGGGTAGACGGCCTCTTCCTCTTATGGATAGAGGCGCTTGAAGCGGTGGACATGGAGTCCGATGCCTCCATGTCGCTGTCGGCCTTATTGGCCTGGCCGGGAGACGGGGACGGGGACTCTGGAGAGTCCGGAATGGGCTGAGAGCCCCTAACTAAGGCGCTTGGCTCGATTCGAATGCCAGCACGTTCCTTCAGAACGTAAACATAAACGAAGTGTCAGTATTGGCACATAAGCTGCGGGCAGCCAGAACGCCCTTTGATCGCCTCAAGGCAATTTCTGAGCACCAGACTCTCTGGACTGCTCTTTCATAAACATTTTTATTAACATTGTAATTTAAATGTCTAACCATAGTGGTGGAACCCCCGCTTCGACCGGCCGAACGAAACCCAGAGGGATTTCGGTTGTTTCATATAATGTTAGAGGGTTGCAACCCAGCATCCCAGAAATTAGGGAATTTGTTCGCAATAGGGATTTAGACCTATTGCTAATTCAAGAATCCCATCTCAAGCCCTCCATTAAGAAGGGCTTATGTATCCCACAATTTAATCTTGTAAGGAATGACAGAGCCGATGGAAGGAAGGGTGGCGGCACTGCCATTTATTACAGGAGAAGTCTCCACTGTACTCCACTTAATACTCCATCCCTGGGGTACATAGAGGCCACAATATGTAAGTTGGGCATGACAGGACATCCGTCCCTGATCATAGCCTCAGTTTATTGCTCGAACCCCAAAGCGTCTTTTAATAAAGACCTTCAAACAATTCTCTCCTTGGGCGATTCAGTATTGCTCTTTGGAGATCTTAATTCCAAACACGTCGAGTGGTATTGCAACTCGACGAATAGAAATGGCAGGATGCTATACCAAGCACGCGAGGCACTAGGCTTAAGCATGCTTACTCCTGCTTCCCCCACTTTTTTCCCCGGAAATGTTTCCAATAAACCTGACATTCTTGATTTCGCCTTGACAAAGGGGGTATCGCTTAACTTACAAGTTATCGAACCACTTTTTGATCTTGGCTCAGACCATTTACCGGTCTTCCTTCAATTAGGTCCCCAGTCAGGTCCCCCTGCGCCCCTTTTCAAAACCTTCACCAATTGGGGAGGTTTTAAGAAATCTATACAAGACGCTTTGGATATACCAGACTCGCCGTACAATAAATCCTTTGAGTCCATTAGTAGTGCGGCTGGTGTCGACAGTGCGGTGAACTCTTTCACGCATTTATTGCAGACCTCCCTAAAAGCAAACGAGAGGACGGTCGAGGTGAAAAACCGAAAACTGCCTCTCGACATTAGACTTTTAATTAAAAGGAAAAATGCCGCTCTTAGAAGAGCGTCAAAGTATCCTACTCCAGAATTCAGACGGAGTGCTAACCAACTCCAGCGTCTGGTTAGGTCCCGCCTCTCCGATTTGAGAAATTCCAATTGGGATTCTCTCTTAAAGGACATTCGCCCCTCTCATACAGCATACTACAGGGTGGCGAAAGCCCTCCGGGTAGATGCTAGAATCTACACCCCCCCTCT
>DWGW01002195.1:0-10080 GCA_018247775.1 Udranomia orcinus
CCAAGGCAATATTTATATTTGTTAATATTATTGGTGTAATGTGTTGCTTGTAAGCTGTTGGTGTGACAAATAAATAAGTAAATAAAAAATAATTCTGTACGGCACTAACAATAAAATTGTATTAATTTCAGCTAACGAGATTCCTCCACCGACCAAGGTTCTAGTCATATATTCCCCTGCGAACCGGCT
The DNA here is from genome assembly GCA_018247775.1 of Udranomia orcinus. Lineage (NCBI taxonomy): Eukaryota > Metazoa > Arthropoda > Insecta > Lepidoptera > Hesperiidae > Udranomia > Udranomia orcinus. The sequence goes on from DWGW01002195.1 coordinate 190, forward strand.
CCACGCAGAATGCGTGGCTTCCTTCGTCAGTTACCTGCGTTACGAGTACGGCTTCGACGTGATGTACGACGGTGACATCTCCACGACATCCCACGGAGACCCCTACATATGGGCGCAGGAGGCTATGAAACTGGCCACCCACGTGGTGTATATAGTCGGCCCGGCAGAGGAAACGAATCTATACAACAATATATACGACAAACCGATCATAACGGCCCACAAGGACGTCGACGTTCTCCTACTGTCCCTCCTGAAATCGACCAGAATCGCCAAGAATCCCAAGGATGTGATGAACGTATTCTTCGAACACTCCAACGGACAATTGCCTATTGAGACGAGACACGATAAAGTGTACTTCCTGCTGAAGGATTGGCAGAAGTTAATATCGCACTTGTCGAGATATTTGCTGCCAAAGAAGCAAATCATGAGAACGGAGAAAGGCAGGTCCTTCATGGAAGACTTAACTAGAGCTAAGAAACTGTTGGCGGATAAGAAGGATGACGTTATCGTTAGATGCGAGAAGATAGGTTCGCTTGAGAAGAAAGTGTTGTTGTAACTGTGTTTACATTTGGATAAAGATATATTTTACCTTTAAATTGACGAGTGCTGGAACACTGGAAAACCGTCTTGAGCCAGATGTTCACAGTGAGGCATTTACGCAATTTATATGTGACAGAGGAAATCGTTTTTGTGAAGTTTTCAGACTTTCTATGGATTAAAGATGCACACAGAAGCTAGTGTTACGTGTATCTCGTGTCACATTTGTGTATGTATAAGCTTGCTTCTCTTACCCAAAAAAGGTTTTAAGAAATACAGTTTTCAACTGTGTAGACTGGTGATTGTGCTACTTTTTCAGACTTTGACTTCAGGACAACTGGGCACTGACTGCATCTAAGAATCTTGTGAAAAGAAAGATCGGAGATCAGAGATCATGGACTGTCAGTGTCGCAAGTCTGACAGGAGTTTGTCCACATATTGAATGTTATGGAGAAAGAATATGGAATTTAAAAACAAGGGCTTAGGAGATAAAAATTTAAGTAGATATGAGATGAAAATTTATTGACGTTTGTAAAGTTAGGTCTGGTCTTTGAAGTGTTTTCAAGGGATGGATAAAATTACAAGATTGTTTGGGTGGTTATGACAAGAACTACTTTCATACATAATGATTAAAGGGTAATATTGAAGCATTTTTTAGATTGTACATGAGGAAGCATTGTAATTAAGATGTGTGAGGAAAGTAGCACTATGGTACAGGAATGAGTGTGATAAGACCATGTAAAAATTGGAAAAAGTTTTGGAAATTGTCTATTGTATAAATATATTATCAATTCAAATCAGATTGTGTTGTGTATGATATATTTGTTTCAATTGGCCGTAGCTTCGTCTTCTTTCACTCACTCTTTGCATTACAGTGTTAAGTCTACAACAAGGTAAATGGGGCATTTGCAGATTGGTTAGAATAGATTTTACCGATATTATTATCTGTATCAATAAATAAAATTGGTAAAATTATATGTTAGATAGGATATGTGTATACATGATAAATAAAATTGCATTTGTATATTTGATCTAATAAATTTGGTGTATCTCAAGAAAATGCTTCAATATATCCAAATAAAAGATACATTTTAAATGTTATAATTGTAATTATTGTCGAAAATATTTTGGTGGTTATTTATAATTGTTGTCGCTGTATAATAATATGGTTAAGAATTTCTTATTGCTTAAATCGGAAACATTTCTGACACACTCTCTGTATTTATTACTGTGAATCTTCTTGTTCTATATTGAATATATGCAAAGTCTTTCCTTTCTACCAACCTACATCTACACAATTTTCGTATTTAAATTTTACTTCTTTACTTCTCTTAAATGTTTCATATTTAATGTCTGCTTTTCTATCCGTTATGAGATTTCGATAAAATATTATTAAGAGAAATAGCTTTTTCAGTAATTATACATATCACATGATAAAATTCGTTAATTTATCATCAACTTATCTGTTCAGAATGAGTGTTGTTGCTGAGATATCAAATCCAGTCTAATGTATCAACATAATTTATATGTTAATATTATAATATTCAACATACATTCATGGCATTCGCAAATATGAAATTGAATAAAAACGTATCACGCAATTTTTTTGAAATTACTATAAAGATAACACTTGCCTTCGACTCTTTGAAAACTTTTCGTCGCATATCATATTTTGTCGCTTTTCTACTTATAAGAAATGTTTCCTTAAATTCGTAAGCATGTGATTTTAATATCGTTAAATCTATCGATGTCCCACGTATAAATTATGCTTAAGTACTACATATGTTATTGGACACTTATTAAATGATAATTTAAATGTTTTAGTCCCGTTAAGTCGTTCATGTAATCCCCACGATTCTAGTAGATTTTGTGTGTAGATGATATGTCTATTTTCTTTCAAACCATTTGAGTAAATGTACCTTATTGGTCTAGCGTGCCATATCGATGGAATTATGGATGTTTATAAAAAAAATAATGTTATAGCCACTACATTTTCGTAACCTTTATATTATCACGTCTTAACTACGTTATTATAGTGCAAGAAGAATAATTGTTTCAATATAAACTGTTGAACTAAAAAGCACTGAAATTACATATGAATAAATCTTATAAATGTTTATATTCTGATGTTGAGATCGCACCCATCCTATCTATATTTTTGTAATTATATCTTCTATTTACAGAGAGTTCATTGTTATTATATTATGATAAACATGATATTTGATAACGCACACATGTTAAGGCTTCGTTAACATTTTATATAGAGGATACGACGCATTTCACACTTACTTATCTTATACCTACGTTAGGAGACTCTTAAGAGTGAGTACCTAAATATTTAGCAGTCCCCTTGTGGAATAGTCTCGTAGTCTGGACTTATCTACAATGACTTACCTACATTGACTCGTGTAACTGGCAGACGTTAAAATTTTTTTTAGGGATTACATTTAAGCGTCTCCTAAAGTGGTGAAAAGGGGCATTAATATAAATTGAAGTATTTTATCACAACGTTACAAATTATCTAAATGTCCAAAGAAATGTATAATAATATATTTGTAAATAGCAAATGAAGTGGCTAATCAAACCTATACTGTACCTTAATCGCATCTTAAAACCTAATTCACATTGCAACTATAATGTTTGTCGTATTTTTGTAATTTTCAAGGCGATATTTCGCTGTTATTTTGTGTAGACAAAGAATTTGTGTGAGACGAAGACGAGAACAAAGTTGTAGAGAAATTACGGAGCTCGGAAATAAGTCTTGAATGACTTACATGATATTATTTACGTTAAAAAGTTGTTTAAATTATTTTGTAAAAGAGTACTTAAGTAGCTCGGGAATAAATGTTGGAATAACTTACGTAAGTGAAATTTACGTTAAACATTTAGTTAAATCTATTTTATGAGTTTACAAAAGGGATTCAAGGGATTGTGTTTTTTGCATTAGCAACACAAGATGGTAAAATATGTTGTTTTTTTATTGAAATATATCAACGCTCATCATAGTTCTTTGTTATAGTTTTTAACCGACTGCAAAAAGAAGGTTATCAATTCAACACGTATTTTTTTAGTATATATGCACAGAATGTATAGATAGTATATATAGCATCATAGTATATTCGAGATCGGTGGAAGTTACGTTATAGTAGCAATGTGAAAGAGCTATGTTCTATGTATCGGTACATTTATATATACTTGTTGATCTCAATTCCAAACCTGTTGGAGTGAACGTGTTCTATTATTATACAGGATCTTTAAGCTCAATATTATATACCTTGTGATGTATTTTTGTAATATAAATATTATTAAACATGATCGTTTCATTTACAAGTTCTCTTTTCCATCTACCGTCGGTACGACTAGTATCTGTTTTCTATTTTATATTTGTAATTCTGTTAAAATTTTTAATAACTATGATTTTATGATTTTTTTCTGTGGTCTAGAGATCATTCCTATGATCTATAATGTCGCAGGCAATTTTTATAATCGCGTTATAGTAGCGTGAGTAATATGAAACGTAGGTAGGACTTTGTTTCAGTAATTACATACGAGTATACCTAACCGAACATAATCAATTATAATAATTAAACTTTTTTCAAAACAGCGACCGTTTTTAACGGACAACGCCGTTTTTAAAACGCCGAATCATTAAATCGCCGGCAACATACAAGATATTAAGTAAATAAAAAATATGATTATGTTCATACCTTATTCTTGCCTTTTCTGTTTCGTTCTTGAATCTATTAGTTCGGAGAAAAAGGGCTGGGGAATAATTGAAACAATCCATACACAACATTCACTATCATTGGTTTATTTATCACCCATGGTCTACATACAATAATTGGAATGCTATATTTACAATAAATACAAATACGAAAACCGAAGCCTTGAATCGAATATTGAGAACATTGATATGGAGATTAGAAGTACAGGAGTTCTTAAATCGTCATCCACAGAAGAGTTTGAATCCACAAGTTAAAGGGTATAGAAGCTTATAAAATCAAAGGTAGCCTTAATGTCGTAAAATGAGTTTTAAGCAATTTTATTTTTACTTTATACTCAAATATAAAGGGATTTTTATTATTTTAAATTCAGACTATTAGAAACATTCTCATTCTTTATATAACTGTTTTAAAATATGGAATATCGTGGCTACCTGAAAAAAGTTATCGATTTTTATAGCTTACTGAATATTTCACAGACTTGGACTTAGCTGCCTTTGATTTTATAGGCCTCAATTATGGTGTTGAGTATTTGTCTGTTTAGTTTGAACAAGCAGATGTGTAGACAATAAAGATTAATTTATTTAATGACTGACATAGTTATACAAATGTTTTATTTCTTGTAAACGAAATCATCATTATTTAGGAATTGAGCTGTTATCTGGTTATTATTTCAGTGTATTATGTTGTATGTATACGATTGTGTATGTATGAGTATGTATGTATACGATTGATTGATTGATTGATCACCATCCCGTTTTATGTAACATAGGCTGCCGGTACGCGTTTCTTTTCGTATTATAAAGCAAGTAGAAAAAAAATCTTGTACGACTCTCCATATTAAAAACATTCACCTCTTATTCCAATTTATGTCATATGTTATGAGCTTCCCTGAGTCCTAAGCTATCTACATACCTTATCTGAATTCGTTGAATGAATTACCTAAACTTGAAAAGGAAAGGGCACCTGCAATCAACCCAAGACAGAATCGAAAACCTTTGTAAGAAAAAAAAAGAAAGAAGTTTAGTATGTCTCCCTAACCACGTCCTTCAAACCAGAACAAAGCAAGAACACTGCTGTTATTACGCAGAAATGCAGTGCTTCTGGAGTCGAACCAGAAGTGTTCTACCACTAGTCATACATGTACGTAAATAGACGTGACGAGTGGGGTCACACGTCTTCACGAGTATTCTTTGAAGTTTACTCCAAGAATACTGCTGTTAAAAGTCAGAAGTAGTTGTGGCGATGGTGGTTCTGAAGTAGGACCAGAAAATTTTCTACAAGTAGACGTATATATACTTAGGTAGCCGTATGACCCTTCACGAGTATTCTTTGAAGTTTTCTTCAAGAGTAAGGAAAAAATAGAGGTGGTGGATAGTTGTGGCGATGGTGGTTCTGAAGTAGGACCAGAAAATTTTCTACAAGTAGATGTATATATATATAGGTAGCCGTATGACCCTTCACGCGTATTCTTTGAAGTTTTCTTCAAGAGTAAGGAAAAAATAGAGGTGGTGGATAGTTGTGGCGACGGTGGTTCTGAAGTAGGACCAGAAAATTTTCTACAAGTAGATGTAGGTATATATACTTAGGTAGCCGTATGACCCTTCACGCGTATTCTTTGAAGTTTTCTTCAAGAGTAAGGAAAAAATAGGAGTGGTGGTGGATCCGCAGTCCAACCAGGATATGTTCCGCCACTAGACGCATGACGCTTCATGTGTATTCTATGAAGCTTCCAAAATTAATTAGAGATACCCTACCCTGCACATCAGGTAACAGTTCAAATTCACTACAAGCTGCAGCGCGCGCGCACCTGATTGGTCGGCGCCGCCCAGCGGGCGTGGAAACAATGGCATACCGTTAATTGTGATTAACAATGATGTACTGATAGCGGAGCAAAAAATAAATAGTGAGGTGTGATGTAATTTGGGAGCATTCGATTGTTGTGGAAGATGAAGTCATTGGCCGCTAGTAGACTGTTCAAATTTTGTCGTCCTTATCTGACGCCCCTATATGACATTTGCGATTGACAAATTGACAATCAATCCAATCTTATTCCAATTCCAAAACCAATATTATCTTATCTTATTATTTAAAACAGGCATGTAATTATTTACATAATGATAATTGCTTTTGTAAGATAAACTGGAATAATAACAATATGTATAAATCGTAAAGTAAGCATCTGAATCTGCCGCCCTACGCGCGAGCCTACTTAGCCTGCTGGTAACCGCCGCTGGTGTTTCGGTTTGACTGGTATCATAGTAAGGAAGACGATAAACCGAGGTGTTCTAACTTGGTAGGTACTCAGGAGTAGGAGTAGGGGTACATACGTAGTTGAAGTAAGTAAAAGTTCTAGAGAATCTATTTTGTCTTGGGTTGATCACAGATGTCCATGGGCGGCGGTAACCAGGTACCATCAGATGGACTGCATATTCGGTTACTACCTCACAGCTAAAAAAACGGAAAACATACTGGTAATGTTTTTAATAAGTCGGCTTTACTTGTAGAAAGATAATTAGAAACACAACCCATATGTACGTAGCTTTAAAAATATCGGATATACTGAATGGCTACTAACTAATTAGGTATGCGTCCCTCCTGGGAAATAAAAAGGTTGCATTTAAACCATACTTTGAAGCCGAAATTATTATCCGCGGAACGCAATCTTCAAGCATAGAAAGCCTGCGTTGAAATTGATGACAGATTCTCATCAGCGACTGAAACGTGGCCTTTAGGGAGACGATACATCCGCACATACATATATAATAAAGCTGTACTGGTTCTTTAAGAGCTTCATGTAATACTGGTAACCATTCTTGGAGAGCGAGCTATTTCAGCGAGCCGCGTCGAGCGAACTTGGATCCTATTCCCACGGTGTTAGTTGCGAAATCGGAGTACGGCCCTAATTCGCTTTTTGAACACCTCCAAAGATTCTTGTCCCATTTTCTTCGGAGCTACATCAAAGAAACAAGAAGAAGGAATGTGGTAAAGTAGCTTTTTATGAAACCGAAAATTTGAAAATTCGCGATGTATTTCTGCCGTACCACGTACTCGGAGTCGGTTTTGTACTCGAGTGCCGGTAATAGCTAGTTTCTCGCATATGAAGATAGAAATAAGGCAGGCAGACGAAACTCAATTCAAGATTTGAAAATATTTCAGTCATTATAAATCGTTTTAATAATGTGTTAGTTATGTTGTGGGATGAAAAAACGATACACTATTTTAATTGAAACATCCACATAAATGTTAACATTTTAATTACAATTAATACAAATCTTTATCTTTTCCGCTCGTAGTTAATAATTATTGTATAATAGATCAATAAGTAATGTAAATTACATAAGACAGGGATAGATAGTTGACTTCTAAAACAATAATTCTACGAATATATTCCGTGACTCAAAGACTCTAGATTTATGCTTTTAAGTTAGGTTTTAGTTGTATTATGTAAAATAAAAAATATTCTGTCTAATCTATACACTCTTGTATACAATACACGGTGTAGACAATGCACGTTATATTAAATTTCCGTTCGAAATTCAGTTAAATTCCTTGTAGAGAATAACGCTGAATTCTCCCATGGCGCGGCTGACGTTGACGGCCTACATGGCTCCATTGTGCTAAATGCTGGAGGAATTCGCACGTGAAGCACTGCTTTCAGTAATACATCCCATGCGTGAAAATGTTCAACGCGATAGGTGTGTGTGTACGTTTAGTTTGGGTATTTTCGACGTTTTTTATTCGGCAGCGTTTATAAAAATTGTGTTTTATACAACATTGGGGTAGCGAGCGTGCCACCTGATGGTAAGTGGTCACTGTCCATGGACACCCGTAATCAACTCAGGATTGAAGTCCAACTCCTCATCGTTCAATCATTCGCGCATGTTAAGCAACGTCGGTCAGTAAATGGATGTCTGACCGATAGTGGTATTTTTATACGCGTTTCTGTGCTTCGGAGGACACGATAAGCAATACGTCCCGGTTATTATCGACAGACAGTAATCAATAAACCTAGTTAGAGTTCATTTGGCGGTTTGAAAACATTCGACATACTGGCTCTCCAGTTTTTCCGCCAACACACAGCGTGGCGGAGTATGCTCCAGGTCTTGCCTAATTGTGGAAAGAGATCTACGCCCAGCAGTGGAACATAAAAGAGTTACAACCACTTCTTATACTTCTAACATTTTTTCTTGGTGTGCATTAAAGAACATTGTAATAAATTAGCTTAAAACTTAAGTATTGCATAGAAATTGAAGAAATGTATAAACAATTCAACTGAAGAGAATTCATAAAAGCTGCTATCTTGTCGTGCTGCATTGACGTCGGCGTCCCGAAGGAAGCCGTCGTCCTACGGGACTTCGGACAATATCACTCCCTGTTTTTCCCGTCTACCTTTCAGTCAAAGCAAGGAACAAGAAATATGAGCTGCGAAAGATCTTCCTTTATCAATGAAGTTACCTTAGCACAGTCGGTTTCGTTTTTCTTCTTCTGTCTATTTACTTTTCCGTCGCATTATTATTTATTTCAACTCTATCGATATTAAGTTGGCGTTGTCTTTTGCTTTTATATTTGTGTTATCTATTATTTGGTTTCGATTTGATTGATATTCGTTGTCTAAATTGTATAAATTGGATTGTGATTCACCAGAATTGGAACATGCGATATATCGCTTATATAAAGTACGACATACCTCAAATTCGTCGATTTTAGATTTTAATTAAAAATGTTTCACGTGTCTTTTAAAAATCTATCAAAACAAAATAACGTGACTTTTTCTCTTGAATGTGATTACGCTATTTATTTTTCAATAAAGACTACTCGCATGTCAATACATACTCTTGTATAATTATATGACTGTAACTTCATAGGTATGCACAACATTTGAACCTAACCTTTGGTCCACAGAGGAAGTGTGCGCAAGCGTTCTCGCGACTCAACCCAGCAGTGGCGGGAAGGAACAGTGTAAGGACTTTAGTGGATTGGAGCTCCATATAACCCTACGCCGCCACGTGGCAAGGTGTCGGATTTGGCTCACGTAAAAAAAGAACCTTTACGTCCACGCGAGCGTTATCCGAAGTGAACTTCAAAAGTCTTCACCGTCACAGCGACCGTGGCGGGCGGCGGGGAGCAGAAATAATATTTAATTCTCTTAGCCCGTCGGATTGTTGGACGTGACACGGGCTTACATGAACGTTTTTGGCTGGACAGACGGGCGACTTCCTATAGACTTGGACTTGTCTTTATAATTTTTTTTTTGTTAGATAGGCGGACTTTTTGCGATTGATTAACATTGATATTGACATTGATTGATTGATTAACATTGACTTGATAATTTTTATTTACAAAACAAAGGTTAGATTCTTCTTTATTGTATTCGAGAACGACTAATTATTTTAAAAGAAACGTTGGGCACGTCTCTTTTAAGTTTAAGTGAGTGATAAATAAATTGATGTGTCAATGATATAAGTAATGGACTTGGACATCGTGTTAAAAGAAAGATTTTTTTAACAAAATTACTAGCATCTTAATACATCTAGTAATTTTGTTAACCCCTCCAGCTAAGCTCGAAGGCTTGTCTTAGGAGTGGGTTCACGTCAATAGTGCAATGGGGGAGTGGGGATCGAACCCACGA
>DWGW01002196.1:0-10080 GCA_018247775.1 Udranomia orcinus
AAGGTTGCCTGGAAGAGATCGCTGCTTTAGCGATAAGGCCGCCTTTTGTATACCTTGCTGGAGACCCTAACTTTGTACGTAATTATCAACCTGGTGTACAAATAAAGAGTATTTGTATTGTATTGTATATTTGCAAGTACTATTATAATTAGACAGTAGATTCAAAGCAACAAAACAATTCTGAACACTAGATGCTATACTGCCTATTTTTGTGTTCTCAATCAGGTATTACTACTACATACTAGTAAGTCTGTTAGACTTAATAAAGATAGAGATATGTTAAGAAAAACAAACAGAATGAACATTAAAAGCAAACATTTTAAAAACGAATATTTGTTATCTGTGGCAGTTGGTTGGTTGCTTAGTGAATATGTTTTTTTTCTCTAAAGCTGTCATATTTATATTAAGCACTATAACTGCACTTAGATATCAAATCGTAAATTTAATTACATATCAAAATCATTTCTTTATTTCATCACTGCACGTATTAATATTCTATTTATTTGTTTATTTATTTAACATACATAAAATATGATAACAAAGGTGGACTTAATGCTACAGCATTCTCTGCCAGTCAAACCTTTGGGAGTATGAGAATCAAAAATGTCGGAAAGAAGAGCGGAAAAGAGAAAAAAAAACAAATAAATAGAAAGTGGTGATTTCAAATACATACATACATATTCTATGTTACATTCCTACAGTTTATTTTACGCGTACCGAGAGAAGGCTACTTATAGTTCTGGAACTTACGCGCCACTGGGCCTCAGACTAATATTACTTTAGAGTTATATAACCGAAGCCATATCTCGCAGTAGATAAAATGATTTGACAACCCGTAAAATTCAGGAGTTGCAAACATTTTCACTTCACACCCTCGAGGAAATAACTCACTGCGTATCGCTTCCCTTCGAACAAACAGGGGTAATCTTGGGCTTTTCTTTCTTTATTGTGAATATCTCACACGAAAGGAAAGAACTTAACTTCTGAGAACCGAATCGTGACTCGGGTAGATAAGGGTGAATGTTTTTTATTCCCCAACATAAGGCTTCGTTTGACGTAATATACGAGTATGTGTGAAATGTCAATCGGTAGTACCGCTTTAGAAATGCATGCAACAGAAAAGGTTGGCATCCCCTGACTGGTTTTCGTGTCGTGGTCGACATTCGAAAGATTTACTTGAAAAATTCCTTAGTGCTTTTTGGTTTATGGAATAGATTAATGTTACATCTTAATTTAAAGTGTTGTTACATTTCTTTCCAGGCTTAGTCACTTGGTTCTTAGGAATACTCATGCATAGCATAAATGTGACATACATATTTCTATTACCCTTCACCCTTCACAGCTGAAAGGATTTAGATAAAATTTGGTATTAAGGTACATACATCCAGAGAAAGAATAATGGAACGATAGGGTATGCTACATTCAGGTCCAGGGAAAGAAAGGGTATGCTACATTCAGGTCCAGGGAAAGAATAATGGAAAGATTTGGTATTTATTTATCCGGAAAAACGACCTTTAAGGGGATGGAAAAGGGGTTGCTTGTAATAATGTGAGTTTTTTTTTATATGAGGAATCGCCCAAAATTTGTCCTCAATTCACTTTATAATACAGACGGAACCACGATTCAAAGTAATAAATAAAGTCAGCTCAGTGTGAGCTTAGCCCTACTCATAAATTAGTATTTGTAAAAAAACAAATTCGGGTAGTGATCAATCAATTCACGCCATGAATTAGCCATAGCCAATCAATTTTCCCTCAGCCACGCAAAAATAAATTATACATTTAGTAGACACTAATAGGCTATTATAATGTCTATCAAAAAGAAATATGTCCTTAAGGCGCTCTCGAACGAAATAATGAAAAAAAGATAAAAGATATTTCCTAGACAGGTTCGAGACGGTGGCCATCAATCTAGGTGCCTTCGGGACGAAATTCTGCCGGAAAGACATTCTTGAAATATATTACGCATCTAAATCTTTTGAAAACATTGATCACTTTGAAAAGGATATAAGATTGTCTTACGTTGATTGGCGCGTTCATCATCATGTGAAACATGTAAAATATATTACAACTAACAGATATTTACATAATATAAAAGATATAAATATGTGTTGGTCATACACATGAAAAGTTTTCAGAAGTTACAGTCCATTTAAGATCAATTGTAGAAATATCGACTGTAACTGTTTGAGTAAAACCGTACTTCCCATTCTCGATTTCAACTCTATTATTCGTACTCCATTATAAAAATAGTTCTGACAGTAATTTCTGTACTAAATTCAACTATATGCAACATTCATTCAACTGTGCGGTAAATAACATTAGCTGCCGTTTCGAAGCACGTTGGCTCCAGTAGTTACCGCACCCATAATCGTTACCAATACTATATCCTTACAGCTTACACGGAGATCAGCGGAAGTGCACGAGCTATCAAGGCATGCTAGCGTCAGAAACGGGCACCGAATGGCTCAGATTTGGCCACATGTATATTGGTGAGTCGCCAGCTATCGTGTTTAATGGCCAAATAGCTTGCAAGACGGAGTGCACTTGACTTTCTTAGTTGTCTTTTACTTGAATACCTGAGATAATCCGACGGTTTACTAAGTTCCATTATAAACCTAACCATATGATGGGGACTTACGCCAGATTTTATCAGGCTATTCACTTAAGATGTGTTTGGAATTTTAAATTCTCCTTAGGGATGTCGCTAAGCCATTGATATGATTTCGGTTTAATGGGATAAGATTATCTTTCCAAAGTTCGTGCGTAAAGTAGGCAGAAAAAATTACTTATCGAAACAAAGGTACTAAATCAAGAAAATAAAACATAATCTAAAATAAAATATAAACTAGTTACAAGTATTAGCGCTAAAACGCTACTACTAAGAAGCAGTTCTTACTTTTTATTAAAAGTCAATCAAGGAAATCAAAGAAATACTAATTTCAATATGAGCCAACCAATCAGCTTAATCACCACGGAACACTTCACAAATGGACCCTTTACTAGATCACGCGTAAAAATACTCGTAAATTACTCTCCGTGAATTACAAAGGCAAATTAAACTTGATGCAAATCGAGTAAAATGGATCCCTTATTCCGGGGACGCCCATCTGTTATAACTCAGTAATCAGGAAGGGAGGATAGCCAGATAGCCACGGCCGTACTGGGCAGCGCCGGCGATGCTTTTTAAGATCTTTAAGAAAATTGTAAGATTACTAACAAGTTATAATTATAAACATTCAACATGGAAATCTACTGACTTATTTTTACTATTAATTGCCTATGTTGGATGAACGAACGCGTTGAGCATGAATTTGCAATATCGTTATTTTTATTATCATTATTAAGTAATATGGAGCTTTTTTAGATCGAATCGATAGAAAAAATAGTTTTATTGGTAGTTTTATTCAAATGCTTTCAACCTTACGACATAAACTTTATACTTTGTACCACAGTACCAAAATTGAGGGTTTTTCAGTTGTGAGCCTAAGGCGTAAATGAAACCATGTAGCTACGCAACAGTACCAGCACACTATTCCAGTACTTACCAACTTTCCAACAAGTCTGGGAATAACATTTTCATTCGGCAGTGCTATTCTATTCATTGCATACGCCGTAACATCTAATCCAACTTCAATCAGTTTCTTGCTCCCAATCGGGTCCGTTCCATCGGAGATAGTGCCGGGACCTCGGTCATCCCGAAGGATATCGGGGAGCCAGGGAAACGTCGCTACGAATACAAATGAAACTATTATGTCGTCGCCCTAAGTGAGTCGAGTGGTACCCTGGCTCATAAAGGTGCGGATACTTTTACTGGATTTGGAAGAACGAGATGTAGCTGAAGTCAGTCAGTGACCACAACATTTGTGTATCTGCCACGATCCAACTTAACTTCTCTGCGAGCTGCTTAATTGTACAAGTAATGATTTAAGAAACTTTTATTTTTTCTAGCTCTAACTTAAGGCTTAACGTGAATAGTTAAGCTTTAAATTAGATAGAGAAAGACAAATATAGAGAAAGTCAACCTGTTCTTTGCCTTGGATTAGATCCAAGGAACATCTTATTCTTCTAAACAGCTCGACACCACATATTGGATTAACGATCTTTATTCATCTTATTTTCAGACAAATGTATGTCATTATTTTGAGGTAATTATTTTTATGTCAGTATGTATATCCCAAAATATTATATAAGAACATTTCTCAAATATTTATGGGTCTGTCTATTTACAAAATGTGGTAAATAGATAATGTTGGACATTGATATTTTTTAAACTCTAAATTTAACTTTTATTACTTACTGTTTTCGAATTTTGAGATAAATATAGTTTTGTTTTAGCATGAGTCTTTTCATAAATGCGTATATCTACGAGTATATGTTCCAAATTATCATATTACAACATCTTTCAATATCCACGCGTCTGTCTATTAACTTCTATACCAGTTACATATGATTGACTTTTCTAAAATTCTGACTTTTTGGTTATTTCTTCCTGCGATGTATGTGGCCACGCCCCAAGTCCTAAGTGCTCGCTTATTCCTTACGTCGCGGGATACGTGACGACGAATTTTATGACTCTTTCAAGACTTTCCAAATTCCGCTTTAACGATTGAACTTAAAAAGTGTGGCCCAGTTTTATCTATCGGACCGTAGATACGGGTGGTCGTTCGATATGGACGAGGATCTAGGAAATTGTTTTTGCACAATTGCCAATAAAGAATTAGGGCACTTTCCGTTGATCGTTATGTACGTAACGAATTGTGATTGCGTTTTATGGTGTCCACATCAGCTTTGCTCTAACGGTATATTTGGTTAATTTGTTCCAAATTTTCCTTGTCCTAGATATTAACTATTTCTAGATGCTGACAGATTGTTTAAGGTTCGACATTCAATTCATTGGCGGTATCATAGCCGCAATTTGTCAGAAAGAAAAATATGTGTGGGAGATCTAATCTAATATCTAGATCTAATCGATCTAATATCTAGATCTGTGTAAGATTAAATTGAAATAAACGATTTAAGACGTTACATTTTAAATTCGACTTGAGTCGTATCATCACTGAAATCATCGATTATAGAATATAGTTTTCAAGCGTCTACATCAGTTTAACCCTGATTATTTAGTATTTCGGGAATTCATCGGCTGTAAAGGTTATATGTGTGGGAGATCTAGACCTAAGTATATTATTAGGATGAGTCAGGATATATGTGGGTCGATATGCTACAGTGACTCAGAATCAGATCAACTCCACGATCGCCTGATGTTTCTAAAAATAGAATATTTGTTCACTTAGAAGTCATAATGCACTGAATAGCCTTGAATATGTACCTAGGTCAGACACGCTGTATCCCAGTATATTTTGGACTTGTGTTGAGGCATCGTAACATCGAAATGTTTTGAAAATAATAAAGGAAAAATAGCGTGAACTGTGTTAGCCTTATAATTTGCTAACACTTAACAATATCAATCAAATTTGTATAAAATTGTTTTTACTTCGTTAAATTAATTTGAACCTGTTAAAAAGTTACAAAGAAGTTGCATTAACAAAACGAACGAACGACATTTTTTTTTAATTAAACATTAAAAATAATTTATTATCGAGATTAGAAAAAACTTAATAAGCGACTTTAATAGTAACTATAAACAACTGAGAAAATCAATACATCTATAAAAATAAATAAGATTGTAGTGTCTGTTTGTAATATTGAAATAACCACTTATTACTAAATGCATCTATCTATCATACATGATGCATATACCGAAATACTATAAATTACAATTTTTGTCTGTCTATCTGTTTGTTCCGTTTAATATCTGGAAGGGCTAGACTGATTTTGACGAGATTTGAACTGGCAGATAGCTGATGTAATAAGGAGTAACTTAGGTACTTAATAGAATTATAAAATAATTTAATAAGCAACGAGGGCAAAGCCGGGTAACAGTAAGTCACAAATAAAAGTGAAAATGACGACCTTTCATCTTGGAGATTCATCAAAAACACCGACTGAGAAGCTAAGAGGATATTTCCACATCGACTCAAGTTATGCACACTTAAAGAACATTAAAAACTTTTTCTATGAAAGTCACAAAAAAACTGTCCTTATACTCAGCCACGTAGCAAGAAAAATACAAAAACTATATAAAGAAAAATATATAACTTTTATTTTATGAGTCAAAATACGATAAATTCTTCGCAGAACCACTTAAGGACTAGTTCGAAGTAAAACAGTGTTAATAAAAAGTTTTTCATCTAGATACTCCTTTATACTACTAGATGGAGCTGTGTTCCATTGTTTGCGACGACAGAAACTTGGTCCGCTCTGCTTTCTCTTGTTTAAATTTATATTGCAAAAAGACTTTGGTTCACAAACGGTTTCACTTGGGAATTACGAGATTAATTAAATTATTTTTTCTCAATTTCAAATTAAAATCCATCTTTTCTGGCCTTCACCACTTTCACTAACGAAGTCCAAGTGAGTACTAACACTCACTTATGAATATTAAAAATTAGTGAGCCTTGGAGTATAACCCATATATTTGTACTAATTAATCATTTTATCTTATTCCATTGTCCAAGTTTTGTATCCTAATGTGAAACTTTATGGTTTAAGAACTTTATTTTCTAAAAAGATTTACAAAAAAAATCGCTTACAGAGAAAATAACAATTTAAATATATAAATAACAATTTGTTAGCTAATTTGCGTAGTTCTCAATGTATCATAACAAATATCACTTAAAACTTTAAACCATGGATTCACTTATTAACATTGACAATCAGGTTCAACTTACAATGAACTTAATCTATTAGCCGAGCATTGGTTAGTGGTATCTCTACAAATCTCGCTGAGGGCAGTTTAATGACGTTTTAAAGCTTCAGTCTATTGCCTGCTATCCCAGTGCAATGGACGGCCAATTTCATCAATTTCCCGATAGTGGCCCATGTTACGAAACTTTGATGATCGCAAATGATATACACAAGTGGCGATATGTGTATATCATGAATAGCATGCACGTGCATTAGTCGAATATATAACACGTGTTTCATAATATGCGTTCGTTTACGCGTACTCCATGCACACCATGCATTATGCGTACTTCATGCAAGTACACATATTAGTTAAATGTGCGTATTTTAGAAAATGCGCATATCGTTTAACGCGTACTCCTACTGCATGAAGTAAGGACACCACACATTATTATTCTATGCATATACATACACACATTTGTGGGATATGCGTACTATAAAATATGCGCATATGCTAACACGCGTACTCCATGCATACCGTGCATACATTGTGTATATCTAAGTGACAACTTAGGAGATCCAATCCAATGAACCTCCATAAAAATCAGGTATCAGATCTTCCTCAACCGTTGCTAATGCACACTACGACGAAAGATGAAACTTGACAAACTTCACAAGTTTCGTCCCCTATCTAGTAACTTCAAAATTAAAAAGAGCAGTGACTGCAGCGACTATTTCATCTTGGTGCAGTCGTAAATACATCAGATAAACCAACTTGACAAATTAACCTGCAGCGATGGCTGCAGCGCCATAGCAGATTATCCCATTTCAGATATATAACAAGCCCCACACACACACACACAGATAGACATCTCTATGTAAATAAATGCAGTGACTGCATTCTGTTTGTGCTTTCGGTTTTCTCATGCAGGTTCCCGAATATTTGATCTGTTTTCCGTCTTTAGTGACGGAAGATGTAACGTTTCTGATTGTGGGCTCTAATGTGGGCATACAAAGAAAATCATAATCGGTACAGTATCTACACATATATTTTTTAAATATTACTAGAAAAAAATACTTTTTAAATAAGACGCAAAGCTTTTTGATATTTATTAGTATTAAATTGTCTTGTAAGTTGGTAATAACAACAAATAATACACAAATATATTAGCTAGGATAAGGTTATTACAATAGCTCACTTATTTTTGTCTTTGTCTTGTAACATCTTAAAAAGTACAGTCATTGTGACGACAAAAACTAAAGTACTAGTTCTGCTATAAACCGGGATTAAATTTTAATTGCGTCTGATGGCCATAAAAGGAAACTCTGTAAAGCGAACAAAAATAAAGTTTCGACTCGTAAACGGCGCACCAAAATGTACCCAAAATGTACAGTTTTATTATGCTTGCTAGGGTTTTGTTTATGCGCGGAAGTGGTAAATTTACATAGTTAATTCACGGCTAACTGTTTCTGTACTATTTATCATACGTACGTACATACATATATGTGCTAAATATTCATAGGAACTACCCTAGGTATCCCTCTGTCGTTGATAATGTATTAAACATTGATCCATTAGTCTTTTGCTGTCAATTTCTGAACGTAGGACTCCCCTATTCGATGCCACTCCGACCGGATTCGCGTCTGCGTCCAGCAGATTCCCGCTGCCTTTTTCAGGTCATGTATCCACCTGGTGGTGGGCGGTCGTTTCCTTTTGCCGTGGCCGCCACTTTTGGATCTTCCTACTCCAGCGACTATCGATTATTAAAGATTAAGAATATATAACCTAGCAAAGAGGTAGGCAGGTCACCTTATGTTAAGTCGCCTATGGACATTTGCAACACCAGTGCTGTCGCCAATGCATAAAAGAAGGAGAGCCTTTGAAGAAGAGACGTCTTGAATTAAGAAAGTAAAATTAGGATAAACAACTACTTCGTAAATCGCCAATGCATGGTCCTTGAAGAATAAAGTTTTAGAAGGAGAGAGACATTTTGAATCAAGAAAATAGAATATTAAGATGCGACTGTTGCTACAAAGAAACATACATAGAAGAAACATACATTATTGATTATGTCACAGTGTATGACCTAATGATCGAATTAGCATTACTATTCTGATTCTTCCTATTACCATTGCCATTAAGCCGCTACCACATCGTCACGGGATGATGATGCATAGTTGTGGTCCACTAGTCTATACTAAGACGAACAGACATTTCGCTGTAACTCAGCTGTAACACGCAAACGTTTATCACAGCGGATACATTTGTCGGCTGCAGCTCCCGCCCCGCCACAGTTTTTTGTTTTGCGCCAAATGTGGCGTAGTTTCGCCCCGAGCGTCGTACTTTGATGCCTAATGTGGGTTATCTGTCTCCCGATATGTGTGACTTGTACAAAATGTATGAGACATTGCCACGTTGCCACTGATGCGGATTTCGACGCGATTTTCGAGTTGGATGTTTCGTTAAACCTTCTACTGCCTCAGGCTTTATATTACTGCTGTTAGTAATATTTAGCAACCGTAAGTACATGTGTGTGTGTGTGCGTGCGTGTGTGTGTGTGTGTGTGTATGTATGTCATGCGTGTGTGTGTGTTAGTTACTCTCAGATGACTTCTCATCGCTTCCCGAAACGATGTATATTTGATCTGTAAACAAATAAAGTTTCAAGAAGGTTTTTTTATTTTTATTTTCCATACCAAGTCCGTTTACATAAATTGTATGCTCACTAAACTTGCAAACATCCGATCGTAGACCACGGTCAGACACAAAATTCACATCAAATATTATAATAAGTATTCTCACGAATTTACTAACTTGCAAACGCTTTCGCAAATTACAAACACATACAGAGATGTACAGACGCACAGATGAAACAGACAGACAATTTTAGCACAAAGAAAATCATAGATAGAACGAACGAAGCCCAGTTACAAGTAATGGTACACCCATAATAGGGTAACGAGACGCCATTACGGAATACCATACGATCCTCGTCGCGAATTACGCCATAACCATAAGGGTAAATATCATGGTAACGGACACCGATAACGTATATTTACGCCAAATACGTCAGTAGGGTCGCGGATAGGGTTGCCATGCTCCAAGTGGACGGAGGACCGAGACGGGTATATTCAATATTTATTTTTTACCATTAGCCAAGTATAGTAATAAATAATTGCCCCAAATTTGAACGCATCAAGTATTGCATGGCGTCTATTCTAGAATCTACTCTCTCTTTCTCTCTTCTCTGTTCTCTCTCTCGAACCCTCTGCTATGGTATAAAATATTCGGCTATATTCAATATTCTATATTTCATTAGCATTATTTATTCATT
>DWGW01002197.1:0-10080 GCA_018247775.1 Udranomia orcinus
CTAGTGTGTGTAGGCTATTTTCTACAGACTCGTCGGTACACCCATCCGTCAACTAATCGAATGATATATATTAAGAAGTTTATAAAGCGGAGAGTGCACGAATTGTGTGGTACCATACATCTGCACTGTTGCGCGGTCAACTTATTTATGGCACTGGTTGATCAACAATTATTTTCGCATTATCGAAATATTGTTGGTGTATCGACTAGACGATCTCTACGGAGGTGCACTGGACCAACATTGTGTTGGAGTTAGAAGTATGATTAACCAGCTATGTAGGAGTGCAATAATGGGTAGAAAAAGGTGTGTTTAGGGTTATCAGTGGTGTAGGCTACTGTGAGACGGTGACGAATCCCAATACAATGGGATTAGCGATAGCGTGTTGGAGATTTACTGTATGAACCACATCGCTACGGTATCAGTACGTACCCCGGTGTAGTATTACAAAATTTAAAAATTACAGCGTTAATTATAAGGCTTCATGTCTTAACAGTAAAAATGAGAAAAAGAAATAGATATTTTCTAGTGCTCACCGATATATTCCTCTTCTATAGCCATCTCCAATCTTCGTAAGGATCCTTGGTAGTCTGTGTGGAAGTTCTCCTTCACGTAATACGGTACCTGAAGGAAAAAATAAAATGAAATAACATTAGCAAAAATAGTATAAAAAAAATCAAAATCAATAATTTTTTTTATATAAATACTTTTACTCTGTCAATTTATGGTTATTAATTTTTTGACTATTTTGTATCAACACGTTTTCAAACCACCACTCACTACAACAACTAACTACAACAAATGTTACTACTACACAGCAACAACGATCAACATACAATAACCCTCTATCCATGTAGGCTACTATAACCTTCTACACCAATAACTATCACACGACTCACCTTCAAGTTGACAGTCTCCCGCGGCACTGGGTACTTGGAGCTGGGCGCGAGGCTGAACACCGGCTCGCTGATGAAGAAGCCGGACATCATGGACAGCAGCACGAGCACCAGCACCGGCAGCAGCTGGACGAGGCCCGCGTGCGTGTCGCGGGGCTCCGGCTCGCGGGCGCGCCGCCTCGCGTACACCGTGGGACCGCCGCCTGGGAACGCTGCCAATGGATTTTTTCATTAGTGTGTGTATATGAGAAAGGGGGGATGGAGGGATGAGAAAGAAGCTATATAATAAATACAACGATTGTATTATATAATTGGAAGGAGAGAGAGCGAGAGAGCAATGAACGAGAGAGACAAAACTAACTTGTGCCACCGAAGAACATGTTGAACAGCTCCTCGGCGGTGAGATCGGACTCGAAGCCCCTGGCGTAGTACTGGGGGTGGGTGTGCGGCGTGTGCGCCGGCTCCTCGCCCCTCACGTCGTACTGCTTCCTCTTCTCCGGGTCGGTGAGCACCGCCACCGCGTTGCCTATCGCCTGGGAGCGAGATGAGCTCATGCATATGTTACGTCACACGTTAAGTCGACAAGTGGAAGGTCGACATTGTGGGGGAGGTACTAAATACCGTGACGTCACGTTCCATTTCTAGTGTATAACCTATATTACTTATTAGAAAGTCTCGCAGGGTTGGCCAATTGGGCGCAAGTAACCGCCTTTACCCAGATAAGTGTCTTGAGCCTTTTAAATTTAAGTTCAGCTTTTAAGCTAAATTTAAGTTTAGATCGAAGTCTAATCTAAATCCGTTTAGTACTTTTTGCGTGAAAGCGTAACAAACATCCACACAAATTAACTGTAACAGATTTAAAAATAATTAAAAATTATCTATTAATTTCGGAATGTTTCAGATATTCCTAATATACAGATTTAAAAGAAATTGTCAAAGTAAAATATTTAAAATGCTCAGTTCAAACAGTAAGTCATAAAATCTCATTTAGAATCCCTAACCAAGATTAGAGAAATCGAAATAGATAAAAGAGAAAAATTAGTATTGTTTTGTATAAGTAACTACTTATATTATAGAATAAAAGCGATTATTCTAAAGGTACCTTGAAGGCTTCGGCGGCTCCTGGCGCATGGTTTTTGTCCGGATGCAGCTGGAGAGCCAGCTTCTTATATGCTTTCTTGATGTCTGAGTCGGTTGCCGTCTTCGTTACACCTGGAAACATAAAATGTAGAAAATTCAATTATTTTAACTTTCATAACAAGTCAAGTCAAAAAGTAGGAAATTATATTGAAGCACCTAGAATGGGTCCGAAAACTAGTTGAACTGTGCCAAAATATTATATATAAGTTATGTTGTTTATTAACTATACATAAAAGACATAAAAAAATTCAGAAATTCCTAAGAAGGATGAAGTTTACTAATCAGTTTAGATAATTAATTGGATTTGGTATTAGTTGACATTATATGTCTAGACTTCCCAATTGCTACAAAAAGTAGACGTGCAACCAGCATGTCATCGATGGATCACCATATTATTAACCCAAAGTGTACTTGATCCTTATTTCTGGAATTCGTGCATACATGCCGATATTGTATGGTATAGTACCCGATGATTGTGCGGATGAGTCGTCATATTGTTTTTCATCTGCCCACTGTAAAGCATAAATTTCTATGCCATACCAGGACCTATAAAGAGTGCATTAAACAGCACTTGAATACTCTCATAACTAATAGTAAACCACAACGCGTGATTTTTAAAGCGAAGAATACCTCAAGACTTTTTACAATCACAATAAACAGTTTTTGTTTAAACAATGAGGATATGACAAAGGTCACATACCCAGCGCGACAGCGGTAGCACCAACCAACACTGCTAAATGTCCCACAAAGGACACACATAATAAATAGAATCAAAAACAAAAAAAATGTTTACAGTACCACCAAAAGAAACACATTTTAATGAAAATAACATCAAGTTTTATGTGCTATAAACTTTAATGTTAATGAAATCCAAAATGAATTCAATCTATTAACAAGGTTTTGTTTCTTTAAAGAGCAGGAATTTATTGATATTGTTGCAATTTCACAAACAATATCATGTGACAAGTTTTCACAAGGACACTTGTCGCGATCAGTGAAGGGTGAACTTATTATACTTAAACATGCAGTTATTTAATGCCAGTAGATACCTGGTAACAATCTGTTATGACAATTTAGTCTAGTTTAGTCCAGATTATGATCCACGGGATTACCAGAAGAAGATGTGTCTTATGTCTCTTAGATTTGTACCAGTCTCCATTGCTATGCCTCCGTGTAGGAATAGTTTATTTAATTTTTTTTATACCCATACCGTAAAATGTAAAATTCTTTTATCAAATCAAATTAGCTTACAGATCTGTGTAGGTTTATTGTTATTATTTTTTAGGAAAATGTGAGCCAGCACAATAGTTATTGTACACGCAATATTTACTGAATAGCCACTCTCAAGCTACGATATATTGTTTCAAAAAGTGAGGGTCACTATAAATATATATAGTAGTGTATATACATAATATATATTGTAGTAATAACATACATACATAGTAGTCTCTGGTTGTATTGAAGCAGTTGGATTATTTACATATACATTATTCAATGAATAATCCGTTAAGCTAACAATCAAATTCGTCATTCCAAAGCTAATGATATACTTAAAGATGTTCAAATTCAAGGGATATAGTGTCGGAAAGAAATAAGTAAATATAAAAGCAGAAAGCAAATGTTCAAAGACGGAGATGACCATTTGACATCAGGTGGGTTACCTGCCTCTTAGTCAGGTTTTCACAAAAAAATCAAAACCAAGATAGACATACCTAGAATCTCGTAATAATCCTTGCATTTCGTGTTGATCCTGCGCACGGCGTCCAATTGTTCCTGGGTGTAGTCGCGCTGCGGAGTCGTGTGAGGAGGTGGCTTCCTTCGACGCACCTCTTCTGCTGTTGGGCTGCTGGGCTGACTCCACTTCGGCGCGGCCTGGGGACCCGCGGCCCGCACTCGCGCAAGCAACTCCTTTGCTCGCGTAGTCGGATATAAGCGCTCGGCCTTCAACAAGAATCGTTCAGCCTTCTCATGATTGCCCTCGTTGAACGCGGCCTGTGCGATATCGAAACACTTGTCCGCGTCGTCCTTGTTGCCTTCGATAGCCATTTTTCGAAATTCACCACCAGATACACGTAATCTAATTAGTGGGAATTGGTCTTAATAGCATACATTACAATACTCAATTACACTACGAAATCGAAGTACTACGATTCGAGCTCTTATTGCGTCAAAAATATCAATGTTGCTGTCGTTAGTGGTTAACATAGATTAGTTGGAAATGTTGCTATTATTTTATTATAAGTAGAGTAAGAGTAGTAGTAGAATAGAATTTAACTACGTATTTTTTTTAATGTTGACTCTTCAATCGCCAATTACATTATTTGATGTCATAGGACATTTCTTAACTTAAGTCCGGGGAACTACCACTTCTGTTTATAATATCGATCGAATCGATCGATCGATCGAAGGGACATTCCACGGCCCGCGGCTTTGTGCGCCGGCTTGGCTCCGCAGAGACTACGGGTCTCGAGGTAACCCTCTTTACCCGGGCAAGTTTATAATAGCAGTGCTCTTGGTGCTGTAGGGCATGCAGCATCTATCACCTTGTATGCAGGGCATCTATTATCACCCCATTTGTCAGATTAATAGAATTAAGCTATTTTTTCATTTTTTTATTCACATCGTAGGTTTGTTCTGTATTTTTACATTTGATATACGTTAAATGCATTATTTGATATGCCTTAGAGTCAATTATTGAGAGCTTGACATAATTATACAACGGAGAAAACCCACCCCTAAATTTATTTTAAACTTGAATTTTGTTTCTATTCACCCCGTTTTACGGTATATAATATCTATATTATGGTCTATGATCAGTTTCTATGTAAATATTGGGTGGGTACAAAACAATATTCAATCTGACAGGTAGTATTAGTGATTTTCTGCAAGTGACATACGAGTGACATTACTGCCCTGAATTTCACAGGAATCATCATATGACGTATGCGTCATACGGCTCTGTTTCGTCGTAACGAATTCATAAAAATCCTTTAGATTTCATCATTCATCAGCGTTTGTTTTGTGTAGTTGGCATCGGAGCGACACAATCTCTAGTTGTGTCCGTGCTTACACATAATTAGCCAGTTAAATCTAGCTTAGTCTGTCTTTCGTGGGTCCGGCGAAGAAAATTTTGTAAACATGGCGACGCCCCCGATCTTTAGTCCGGTGAGTTAATCGAAAAATTACTTATACATTTATCAGTGAAACGAGGAAAAGCCGTATAGTAACTAAATTGCTTTTGACTCCATCAAGGACATTCAATACAATATGTCGCGTTGTGTGACAATATTTACTGAACAAATAAAGTTTTATATAGGAATTGTTTCCTAGAAGACCAAATATAGTTGGCTCTAATACGTTTAAACACGCAATTATGGAAAAGCCTTCGAGTATATTTCATTTGCGAGTAGTGATACGTTTTTTTCCGTATTTTCCTTGTATTACATATTATTTTTGGTATCTATGGAATGGGTAACTTTTTATTTTATTGCCTGTAATTATGGCAATGTTTAAATTACTATTTATTTAAATTGCCGGAAGAGAAGGCCCTGGCATTATTATTATTAACCAGCATTTAATTTAAATTTCTACTCTTCCCCCTTTTAAACCATTATAAACCCAAATTACAGTAATTACCCATTATTCCTATAGTTATATATACACTATTATTTTTGCGACTTTAAAATATTTTCTGAAGGCAATTGATAGTTCGTAATTTTGATACTATTTGAAAAAACAGAAACAATATCTTTATGGCTGTTTAAAAAAATAAAAGATTGTATAAAGACAGCAATTACCAGAACATATAAAAAATGTGTTTTAAAGTTACCATGTTGATAAAATGTAGTCTTACTGAATAATATTTTAATATAGACTATCTTATAACAAGTTATTTTTATATGTTCATTTCAAATTTATAATTTAATAACTATTTAATAACATTTGTTAAATGAAATTATGAGCAGGCTTAAACAAATAGTTCTGTTTCTAAATATAATGTAAATTAAATATAAATTGAATGTTTGCTTCCGTTGTGTAGTTAACAGACCACATAGTCATATTGTGGTATCTTAGTACTAATAAGCTGTGCAAATATCTCTGTCTAAGAAGCATAAGTGTCGCTATCGATGTAGAATACCCTTATGTTTCTCAGGTTGACATATGTCAATTTTATAATTATTAATGGTGATGATACATAAAACATTTAATAGTTATGTATGAGTATGAGCAATTCTCTTTATGTCACAATTGAGGAATGTCAATAACTGAAACATACTCTAGAACAGGGTCGGATGGTAGTATGATTTATATCTTTAACGAGTTAAAAAAACAATTTTTTTACATCACAAATACAAAGTGACAATAGCCCAATGGGTAGTGTGTCGAACTTACTCCTAACACAAGCCTTCGAGATTAGCGGGAGGGGTTAACAGAACTACTAGTATGTATTGACATGCTAGTAATTAAAAAAAATATATGCATTATATTGATGTTTGAAATGCAAAATTTACTTGGCGACATTTCGGACGATATTGAGTTGTATAAAAATATGTTGATTGGATTTAAACTGAAATCAATGAATTGCAAATAATAAAGAGTGTAAATAATATTTAAAGACCACAGGAGTTATAACAGTACTGGTTATTGGATGAGTTATTTATTTATTTATTTAAACTTTATGTAAACCATACATAAAAATATGACAACAAAAGTGGACTTAATGCTATAACCATTCTCTGCCAGTCAAACCTTTGGGAGTATGAGAATCAATAATGGTGGTATAAAGAGCGAGAGAAAAAAAAGGGAAAAAAAATAAGAAGTGGTAAATTCAAAGATAAATAGTATTCATTCATACATAAATAATATATATTTTTTACAATGTTTAAGTGGCTCTCCTGATAAGTCGACTTATGTTATTTAGGAAATTTATCCTTTCAAGTGTCAATATTGTTTTTAATATTCAAGGACAATAGTATTGTGTGTGCAAGTATTGTCCGTAAAAATTGGACAAACATTAGCTTTACTGACTTCCTTGTGAAATTCTATATTTTAATTGGCTATTTTGTCAATTATTATAACAGTTCACACAGTTTGTTTCTTAATATATCTGAACAATATGTATTAAATATCTACTTGTTGTTTTAGGTCGTCCCCTGCGTACATCCCATTCCCGGGGGCGTGTTCCCCGGCCGTATGATCCGTTTCCAGGGAACTGTGCCACTTGGCGGACAGAGGTAAACTTCACATCAATTCTTCAATCAATCAAAAAATTCAAAAATTATTTAAAAATTCAAAAATTATTTATTTAAAATACAGGCAGGTATCATAAATTGGTGGCAAGGGCAAGTGTACTGGGTGGTATACCCGTATTACTGGGTACCCCGCTCTTTCAATCAATCAGTCATCAAGATATGATCATATAGTCTTTTTACGATCGTAACTTAAAAATAATTTTTTGTAATGTGTCGTTTTCGTCCTGAAGGTGCTATATGTTATCTTAGCTTAAAAGAAGGAAAACTAGTTCTCACTGTTCATCAATATCTCTGTGTACTAATAAATGTCTTACTAAGGAAACATATTGCTGTAGTGTCGAATTGAAAATTGTTTCTCTTTGGTGGATTTACCCTGTTGATGTAATAGCCTTCTTGATTAGTAATAAGTTCTTCTAATTAACTATGAGAAGAAATCAAACAGTTCAAATTTCTCTTCTCAGTGTGGGTGTTGTATTGTTGCTAAAAAATTAGTGTTACTATTATTATCTTATACTTTATTTTACTCTAGGATAATCATCTCAGAACATTTTTTTCCCTAAGTGTAATTTCAATTTTAATTAAATTGAATTAGAGTGATTGACCTAACATGAATAACAGACTAGGTAATTTCAAATTGACAAATTCATTTAATTATTTAAGTGGCTAGACTTGGGTAAATCCAAACAGTGCCATCAAATTAACATAACCTTCGACGGTAATTGGACCTATTGGTCCAAACAGGAACCAACGAGTTCCTTTTATTATTTTTAAAAATGTTGATGACTTTCAACAATATTATATTTGCATATAACATAGAACAGATTATTTTGTGCAATATTGTACATAGATTTTATTAAAGGTAACCAAAAATTGTACATACAAAATTTTTGACAACATATTTGTAAAAATTTTGTATACTGTCATACATGTATTTTTTTTCTCAAAAATGTCGTTGCGTTGATTCTGTTTTGCAAAAGTAGGTCCAATTATTATAATCACAATTGCAGGTTCGCGATCAACCTCCAATGCGGTCCCAACACCGACCCTCGTGATGATATCGCACTGCACCTGAATTTCCGGTTCGTTGAGATGTGCGTGGTGAGGAACCACCTCACCGCCATGAGCTGGGGGGTCGAGGAGACGAGCGGTGGAATGCCGATCACCAGGGGCGAGGCGTTCGAGGCGCTGGTGCTGTGTGAACAGCAGTGCATCAAGGTACGATGATGGTTATGATTGAAGAGACACTTCAAAGTACATTTCAATGTTAAGGTTTAAAATGTTTTTAGACAAGGGATCAAATTGGAATTGTATAGCTTTAGAATTCTTAGCAGATTTGAGTATTGAGATACAGGAGTGGAGTATAAATTTAATTTGCATCTTCTTAAAGTTTTTCAAAGAAAATTTGAATATGATTTGTTATAGAGATACTCAGCAAAAACTGTATCGCACTTTTCTAAAATTATAAGAATATAATTTTAGAAAAGTGCAAACATTAAGTAGAAACTTAAAGTGTAATCTTGTATACATCTGTAACACTTTAACTAAGCAATATCCGTCTCAGAGTGAGACCACAAGTTTATTAATTAATTTATTATCATCACAGATATCATTACAGGGTTTAATGCCTAATGCGATAGAGTGGCAGTCTTTAACTTACTACATAATAAATAACACTACAGAACATACAACAACACTAGATAAATATTAATTAATACTGTAGCATAATAAATATAATGTCACCTTTGCGAACTTACCCAACTGGCATGAGAATAGATCAAGCCTATCGTGCACCAGGTACAGGGTCTTAGTCGGCTCACATACTTAAGTGTGAAGTATGTAAAAAAAACTGTGTAACATGTACATATACTATATTTGCCACCAGGTGGCGCTGAACGGCGCACACTTCTGCGAGTTTCCCCACCGGCTGCCCTACCAGCGCATCTCTCACTTCACTATCGACGGCGATGTCATCATGCAGTTTGTTGGCTTCGAGGGTACCCAGCCGCCTCCCTCGCAAATGTACATGGTGAGTGGACTTGTTGATTGTCTATGATTAATTGGAACAGAATAAAAAGATAGCAGTACAGTAAGAGAGACAGAGAGAGAGTAAGTACTTTTTTTACTAGCCAATCTTAGAGATGTGCAAAAGTACCAAGTACCAAGAAAACAGTAGAGAAAAAAACGAACAATATAAATTAAACTAAAGAGATAGAGTTATAATGACAGCATATGTTTTGAAGAAAATATGATTATTAATAATAATTAGAATGAGTAATGAATAGTACAAAATTAGTATGAAGAGAAAAAAAAAGAAATCATTTACAATCCCTTGCAGTGATTGTATTGATGACACTTTATATGATGTTTTATTCAAGAATTAACTTAAATGATTTGCTTTTCAGTCGGAGCCTCCAGCGTACGGCGCTTATGGCGCTCCGCCCGCGTACGGCGCTCCAGGATATGGCGCCCCGCAAGGTAAGCGCCGTTGCATTTAAAAATAACAAGGGAATTTATTAATACAGTAGAAACTAGATTAACCGGACTAATAGTTGTAAGGTATTCGGATAATCGAATATCCGGATAAACGAATGTGTAATGAAAAGCGGATTTTGTGTACGTACATAATGTTATGTTTATTAAAAACAACAAATATCAACGAAAATCAACGTTTATTAAGCATTTATTAAAAGTTAAAGTTTCTTATATTACAAACAAACGCCTTAACCTTCCTATACCCGCGTGAAATAGTGTAACACATATACCCGCGTCGGTCTGACGGACCAATTAGTGTCGTG
>DWGW01002198.1:0-10078 GCA_018247775.1 Udranomia orcinus
TGGAATAGGTGTTTGTCTTCCATCTCACCTGATGGAAAGTGTAGATGAAGACGAAGGTGGTACACGCCCATCCAAAAGAAACATGTTCACTCTACTCTTCTATGAACAAACGCTATAAGATGTTATTCGAACGAACAGATACTTAACCACCACAAGGTAAACGCTAAAAGAAAACAATGTCGGGCGTCGCGTCAAAGAAAATTAATCGGCGCGAGGTGTGTCAGCGGCCTGTAATTAACGCGTAGCCAGCTTAATTACAGCCCGTATTGAGGCTAAGTGAAATGTGTCATCCGTGGCGCTTTATTGGATGTTGGTTAAACCTATCACTGGTCTGTTTATGAACACTTCTCGGTAGTTTCACGCAGGAGGAGGAAAAAGACTATTTGTGTTCTTCGTGGTTAGAATCTTTGCTTGTTTAGTTAAGATATTGTAGATAAGTAACCTTTAGATATTAAAAAATATTAAACTGAAATAAAAATAATAACTTCCTAATAACTGTTTTTGTATGGGTTCAGTAGTTTAAGGTTTAGTGAATCTGCTTTCCAGGGATGCATGATGCAGAGTATTAATTCGTAAAGATAGCAGCGGATTTATTTACAGCTCTAGTAAAAAACATTACATTTTATTTTCAATACGATCACTATAGCCTGTGTCTCCCGCATATTTAAAGTTTTCCGGAGAAACATTTGAATGCCTCGACAGTACTACCCGGATTCGAAGTGATCCCAAATTTGATTAGAAAAATGCGATGTTGCCTCCTTAAGCACGCGGTTCCGTGTGATTGTGTTTTGTTATGACAGCGAGTTGGCAACACCGGGTTCGGCGACCCCACTGAGTTTTAATGATAAAAAAATGCGTACCGGAGGGGAGTAAGTGCCGTCGGAGGGAAAAAACTACGGAGGAAAATATTTGGCGCGACAGGTTGGCCACCCCGAGGGGGGTTGATAAAAATTAAATCTTAACGACGGAAATTTAAAGATGACGCTCGAACGATCAAGAAGAGTGCGCATCTGAGCCCCGGGCCTTAATTGGGCAGAGTGGGCTAAGGAGGCTTTTATGTGAGCTGGCGTTGACTGATTGTGTGTATCGATGTTGAACAGGAGATAGTCTAAGCTATGCAGTTCTAGTGGTTATATTTTGAGTGCAAATATAAGGTAAGACACATTCTTTAGCGTATTCTCGGGTAACTCAAATTTGGAATGGCAAAGGGTGGGTGACTTTTCATAAGCCGACGTCCTGACTGCATTTATAAATCTGTTTTGAGTATAAAGTTCAAGTTGATTATAGGTGGCAAGTTGTGCGAAATTCATTAAAGCAAAAAACTATTATAAGATAAACAGTCTAGGACTTACGACGTAAAGAAAATAGTTAGAGCTTAAAACAGATTGTAAGCAAATATTAAAATTTTCTGTATCTTCGAATACCATACACCATTTCAATTTGACTCTCATGTCAGTACATAATAGGTTTGTTTAAAATTTTAAAGTTGTATGCAAATCGGGTTAGAAATCAATAGATACGATCGCTTGCCAGAGTTGGTGCCGTTATGAATATCGAGATTGCCGGTTTCTTTTCAATATTTGATTTGTGATAACCGTACTTATGTATCGTACTGAACTTAAAATTCAAATCAAATTGCCAATATTTTTCCACAACTCTGACGAACGTAAGTTCGCGTGCGTCCATCGTGTACGACTATTCAATTCACCCGGTTCAAGCGTATACAGTGTTTATTCCATAGAAAAGAAAAGTGGATAGAATGGTAATTTAGGCGGGACTTGCGTGCTATTTGTCTAAAACGTTTAATATGACCAAATGCTCATATGCGATCGCATCAGTTAGTACATGATGCGGATGTAATCGCAGTAATAAATCTACCGAAAACAATTGAAATTATTATTATTTGCTCCTTGCACAATTATTAAGTATTCAAATTGTTTATACATAACGGTTACGATGACTTAAACCTGACACTTGTAAGAATTGGTCTATACAAAACATTTGCTATAGCCTGTAGTTCTATAGTTTATTTACAAGAAAACATCAGTCTGTGGAAAGCGATAAAGTTAAAGTACGTCTCAAATACACTGGGAATTGAAATTTAAATAGGGATGCAAAAGATTTGCATCGGGCGGCATCGACTATTGATTTTCTTGCGTCTTAGGGGCCACCATTGCAATCCTACTTGTTTAAACTTTTTATTTCACTCCTCACTCGGGTTTTTTGTTTCAGCCGAGCGCCCCACGGCTCGCTCCCCCAAAGCACTCCCTCTTGCATAAAAAAGCTTCTAATCGATAATTTGTGTGGGGGTGCATTAAGCATATCGCCAGAATGTGCCCGACTGTTTTTCTCAATGCTTTGAGATTTCACCCTCAAGGCTATTTTTTGTTTTGCTGGCTATCTTGAAGCGCTTTCAAGTAAGGAAAAG
Organism: Udranomia orcinus; assembly: GCA_018247775.1. NCBI lineage: Eukaryota > Metazoa > Arthropoda > Insecta > Lepidoptera > Hesperiidae > Udranomia > Udranomia orcinus. The sequence goes on from DWGW01002198.1 coordinate 2,429, forward strand.
CTTCGATGCCCGATCCGATATAATGTACAGGCATAAAGGACTTGTTTATAAGTTGGTTTCTTTTAACGTGCACTCAATATAATTTTAGGGGCCACGTGTTGTGAGTTTTTACCTTCGTACGATTTAAAAGAGAATAATTAGCAAATTGATCGTTATTGATCCAAGAAATTATATATTCTATGGGGTTTTATTTTTATATATCCTGTGAACAAAGTATTGTTCTAAAGCCTCACATATTAAAATATCAAAAAATAAACGTTTATTTTTTATAGAAAATCATACAATTTGATCTATTGCTTAGTATGTAAGTCACTTATCGACAGAACGTTATTATAGTACCTATATCATTTCATACAGTGGCAATAGTTTCTTATTTGTTAACTCTAGATGGCTATTCTCTCATAGGAGACCATTAAAAGAACTAGCTAAATGGGTTCCAGTTTGATCAATACTGCCATAGAGGCTATAAAAGTAAAGAAATCGAATTCTAACGAGTTTACAATTGATAATAGGTACTATTGATCATTGTTCATTTTATATATTGGTCGTGCATTTCGTGTAACTCAAACGCTGATACGAATCGGTATGGAATAGATCAAAATAATGATCGTTTAATAGTAAATATTATATGTTAAAATATTGTATTTCTCATTTTAAAGCGGCTATAAATATTAAAATACCATGAATAACGAGAAATTATGTTATGATCACTAATTAAAAGGACAAAATAGTTCTATTAAACGCAAGTCACAACAAAAGCTAGCGACTAGTGTAAATGAGTTAAGAAATACATAAACAATGTTTCTAAGCGATTGCAAGACAACAAGTTCATGTAAAATGTATATACACTTGAAAACATCGGTACGTAACCATTGTAACCACCGTAACTGTGGATGCGATCGCCTGGGATCCGCACCACGCATGGGACACTAACTGCCAATATCGAATGCATCTGATCGAACTGTCCCATTGTATTTGTTCTTTATGTTTTTTTTTACTTGGGGGACGCGGCGATAATGTTTTTATGGCCGCGAGGGTCCGCGCTTAATCAGGGTACGTTTTGATTAAACACGTTTGTTTTCGCACTTTTAGTTGTATACATTGTTAATATTATAGTTGTTCGGGACGACTCACAGACGGTTCTCAAGCTGGGCTCTGCGAACAGAACACACGTACATTTTTGGTTGCGTTTCCTTTTTAACCGACTTCAAAAAAGGAGGTAGTTATCAATTCAACACGTTTTTTTATGTATGTTACTCCATAATAATACGACCATACAAGACTCAATTATTTCGTATTATATACATGCATAACATACACGTATTAGATTACCTATAATGTAAGTACATATTTCTACGCGAATCGATTTTGTTTCTTTGGACTAAACATTTGAAATAGTTCCGAAATCAGTGATACCGTTTTTTGCCGTATAACACCAGAGTTCGTCTGCTGTGTTCTGGTTTGGAGGGTGTGGTAACAGAGACACTTAACGAAACGTTCCAACCTAGTCCTCAGGGGCAATACATCTGTTGTAGATTTAAAAAAAAACCTTTAATCCTGCCTAAAGTTGTTTGCAAACGTTCATAGATGGCAGTGACCATTTACAATCAGGTGGACTATATAAAAATTTGTAATCTCAGTGTTAATATATGTATACGTAATGTTTTACTGATTTTTAGATGTTAAATTTTAGTAAATTAATTTATAGATTGGATCTTAAGACTTTTACTTAGCTTAGGCTTAGTTCACACATACGTGTTTCATCGCGCGTTCTACTATTTTTTTGTTCATATAATGAACTACATTATTCTTCATTGCAGCATTCGTAGGTTCTTTCGTGAAAGATACCGAAAAAGAAAACTAAGACTTATCATTATTTATATTTCGACTATCGTCTATACTCCCAAGATGTTATAAGAGCATATAGCTCAAACGTGCGTCACAGTGTGGCCGTACCCTTAGATTATAATATTTTTCCGCTTGCGAAATAATAAAACGACGACGAATCTTTTACGCTAATCTGTCGAGCTAAAAGTATCTGCTTACGTCAGGCCTTCCAATACAATGACATTTTCTATTACTTACGCGATGCGTAATATAAACATCTTGAATTTTTTAAAATTTCATTTAGCATAAATACCCATACCGTAATATTTGTAATTTACACATTGACATTTCGATACGATATCGTTGTAGATTTTGTTTGTTGTAAGTTTTGTTTATGCATTAACTGCTAAGTGGTAAAAATTATGGATCTCTCTCTCTAATCCTAGATATGATTCAGGCTTTACCCACCAGTGGTGGGAAGAGACCTGTGCCCAGCTGTGGGACATGAATGGTTGCGGCCATATCAGTAGATTTGTAGTAATGTTGAGAAAACCCCTAGATATGGCAGGTATCACATAACGTTCTGAAAGGTGAAAAGAACTCAATATATCCGTTCCGTACAATATGTCTAGTTAATTCTAGTAGTAGTAGATTCGAGTGATTTGGTAGCTTCTAGTACCTTTATCAATCCTTAATGGCGGCAATGGAGTATTGGATTGGTAGAGTTTAGCACCTACATTTTTGTTGTAGTGAGTACTTACAACCTGCGGAGACATGGCCTGAATGAGTTGTAACAAGTAAATGTATCAACCAAAAAAAACGAATGTCTCTCTTACGTAACATAGCCGCCGACCGCTCATAATTTCGCTGGGAATAAAAGCCCATTATGCGCATATAAAACGATAAGTAATTTAACTCGCATATTTACTACGTACACGTATCGTTAAGGACACGAACGCTCGAGCGATCTTCCACGCATACCGACGCACGATAATGACTTAAAACGGCAATTCAAGACAGAGTTTTTCATAAAACGAGGTATATGAGTCAAGAACATCGGCGTCATAAACATGAGTACCCCCACACGTTCACCCCTTGCTTGAAAAAGTCACCCCGCACGTATGAACAGAAAAAAGGGCACCAAGGGACGTTACGCATCCCAAGTAAGCGAAGCTCATTGCTGGGGTCTGCAGATGTCTTTAATGGCTTTAAATTATACGTAGAGAGAGCTAACTGCTCTCTGGTAGGTGATAGATCGTCGTGGATATTGCTTCGAATACGAGCGAGAGGATCATTGTGGCGCCCTAAAGGAGAATGTTATGGTGCGATCATAGTAATTAGCGCGGGTTTAGTATCTTATAAACGATAGAAGTATTAAATTTATCAGTGTTTCATAAAGATTAAACTTTTACTTTTAGCCTTTCAGTCTTTACTGAATCATAAGTGTTATTAACGGATAAAGGTTAAGTAAAAACCGTAAATAGATTTCTCATTAAGTTGAGGTTAACCTATAAACTATGTTTAGTGTTAAATGAAACTTGTATTTTTATGGTATTACTGAGCTGATGCAATAATGAAGCCGGAAAAAGAATATTTTTACTGTGACCTTAAAATTTCCAGTTGCCATTAGACGCAGTCTTCTCTTAAGGCGATATTTTTTTTGTATTTGATATTATTGGGTCTTAATAAAAGTTGAATACTTAAGTAATATAGATTATGTAGTAATGTTAATTGCGTTGCAGTTTGACTAAGCTACCTGTTATTTATCAACTCCAAACAGAACGTTAGCGTTCGCGCAGCCCTCAAACGGCTGGCTGGGCACGATTCCGCGATTTCATTATCTAAGAAAAAAATCGCGGAGAAATTGGAAAATAATGTCAATTACCGTGCAAGCGAGTCGCAGTTACTAACGATCGTCATTACGCATTGTGATTGCGCAAATAGACGGAGAGGGACGGAGGCGAGGTTGCCTACAGTTTTCCGCTTCGCTCGTCGCGCCGGTAACGCTTGTTAATATAATCACGGCTTTGTCTGTACTTACACTAAATAGCCAATGTTATAACGATAGATAATTTATTTAATATCGCATGCCCAAGTTGGTAGTGGTAGTTATGAGCATTAGTTATGATTTCACTGTCGCAAATTAAATAAGCGAAGTTTCCACTCAAATGGAGCTCCGACCTGATTTGCAGAGCGTAACAGACTTCGTATGCATTGCTCTAACACACGACCGTTGAGTATATAAGGCTATATATGTACTATATATGAGTAGGTATATGCCATCTGGAAAGTGTATTTTCTATATCTCTTAAAACAGTCGCTTTAAGTAAAACGCATATTGAAAGTAACTTCAGCAACATTTAAAGAACTGCACGTCATGAGATTTAAATCATAACATATAATTTCGAGTGTTTAGTGTACAATTTGCAATTTTTTAATATTTAGCTCGCCTGTGAAGTTCGCTTATGATAGCAGTAGTTATGTTTCTCATCGTCAATTTTGGTCATATATTTTTTTAATTGTATTGTTTCTAGAACGAAATGATGATTTAAAGAACGTTTAGTAACGATCCGATAAATGCATTAACGGTTAATTAAACGCCATTGTAATTATCATTGTTGAAACACACATATATATTTCTAAATATATTAGTGTAATACACGCTGACATGGTACAACCACTACGTCTTTGGAAATTTACGTATAAGTAACTAATTATTTGGTAAAATTAATGTACTTTTGCAAACATTCATAAGATGAGTGTTAGAGACATAGGCACATTAATATGTTAGTTTGGTGACATTGGTTCGATGACACAAAACAAAAACGCTGCTCGAACGGGCTCAATGGCTTCCTGTTCATTAGACAATATGGGTATCTAATTAACTGACCAGATGACCTGTTTCCGCTTTCATATTATTATCAGACACACAATGATCACATGTTATTTAAAGCCATAATCAATGCTATACATTTTATCTTTATAAAACTTTCTTTGTATCACAAAATTTTATTGATATTCGTTCATTTGCAACTAAAACATAACTCATAATTAATCTAGGCTGGTTGTTTTTAAAAGTTTGATTAATATATTTTTATAATGCCTTTGCCTTGTGAGAAGAGACTTGTGCCCCGCAGTGGGACACAAAAGGCGGCATATTCTTATAAGTATTGCCATATAATAACGAACTTTTTTTACTTGAAAACCTTTTAATAAGTAGTACGTTATAATGTAGATATCTTTGATAGCGCACGTTATTCTCAATTTATCAGGTTACCTCAATATATTTTTTAATAGTTAAATAAATAAATGTATTTCTTATAGAGATTGGTGATTCGAAACACACCATGCTTTTCTTTATGATACCGTTAGAAATCATATTTTTTTAACATCTATACATCTTACTAGTTTAAAATCTTATTATTATACTGGTGTAGTAGCAGTACTTGATTAACGACGAGAATAATTCTAAAAACACGTTGTGTTCATTTCACGTAACGATGTAAAGAGTATAACAATATAAGAGAATTCTGTTATTATTAATTAGATTTTACTTACTTCTTGAATCAAATTCTGTATTCTGTAGCTAATAAGCCGTATTGTATTCTGCACTCACCTTCTGCAACAAAAGATAATTTTACAATTATTAAAAATATTCCCGCGAGCCAGAAAAAGCGGGCATCTACTTAATTCTAATTCCTTCAACTGCGGGATTCTTCGAATATCAGTCTTCATTGTCGAGGAAAAATAATAACATTCCCTATTTCTCATAAAATGTACGAACACAAAAGGTTGGTGTCTATTGAGGGAGAAATTTTAAAATATGTGTGACAATTATCGGTACACGTCGTTAATAGTCTTCTTACATTGTGTAGGACACTGAGGTAGCAAAAAAGTCCCCTTACTTAGGAAGATTTATTCGCAAATTACTTATAAATTTCGCCTGAACTCTACATCGGGTTTGAGTATAAAAATGTATTTAAAACGTCGCGAAGGAAAATGATTTATTAGGTACGGAGTGTCGTAAATTTGTCCACTTGGACTTAGACTATAGGGGCTATAAATATCAGGGTACAATGTCCGCATTTCGTATGATATGATACTTTAGGCATGACGGGATTTGTTCGCAATTTGTGTACGAACCTTAGTTCCTAGTGTTCTACTCGGGAGATTAATTTATAGTTTGTATGGGAATTGGTAAGTATTTGTAGGTCCCTCAAGTACATGTATTTACATTGTCCTCCATTACACATAGCTCTATAAGTATTATTGCTACATACGATGCTATGAATTCTTTGTTTTTTGAAGTCTGTGTTTGTATTTGTTTTGTTTCATTTAACTCTTAAAACATCAGTATAAATTATGCCAGATTGTAAATAGTAAAACCATCGCATTAGCTTAAGACTATTTGGCGTAAAATCAACAACACTACAAGTTATTAACTATCAACTAAAATCGATAGTAATACGATATGCAATTAATAATTAAAAGTAAAAAAAACATCTGTACAAGTCTTTGTATAAATTCATATGATGCACTAATCTTAATCCAAATGACTTAAAAGAACGAAGTGAGAGACGTTCGTAGCTATCATGTCCCAACATCGAAACACCGATTGAAAGAAAACAAAAAAGCTTCCCATACGAAAGGCGATCGAAGCTCGCAAAAAATTACACACGGGAATATTCATGCTCTAATACTCGCGTTAATTTATGCAAGACGATCCTACGGCTTTTATTTGTAACAAAAAATCTACAAAGGCCTTCGTCAAATCGCGAACGCTACTGTCACCTAACACTTTCTTAGGGGAGGAAGTCCCACCCCAACCTGATATGTCTTTGTAGTTTTGTCACTCGTTTTTTTTTAATTTGAAGCAAGGAACAAAAACTGTCTAATTGTAACAGTTTTTTCGCGACGAATTTTAAGCTCGATTATTTCTTCCTTTGTTGTACTTTTAAAAGCTCAGCTTTGCACCGTTCCGTTGGAATGATTGACATCTTGCGATTAAAAGTTTTATAATAATATTTTGTTACTTTTGTAGTAAAAAGAAGTTAATTATGTTCCCATAATGCTATATAAATAATATGTATACTACTTTAGCAATGTTAATTATTACGCTTAAAATATTGGTTTATACAGATGGACAAAAAAAATGTTTTTTTTAAATTGTTTCTTATTAATCTTTAAATGTATATAACAAAAATCGGTACTAAATTATCCTTTAATATTGTAAAACCTGAGTATAGTTTTAAACATTTAAGTGATAATTAATTAACAATACATGTATTTATAATACTAAATTAATATATTACATAATATAATAAGGTTGCTGTAATAGAACAACTTTGTCACAGTAAAAAATATATAAAATCTAATTAAAGGCGAACACACCTGTGCGACTCGGCATATACACAACTAGTTATTAAACCAAGCCGATCGATCGGAAAGGGTGGTATTCAACAAGAAACTTATAATAAATGCTTACAAAAGAGATCCGGTTCGATCCGGAATTCTATTATTTATAGTTTCCGATCGAAGTCTGAATACGCCTTAATTATCGGCTCCAATGTGTCGCGCCCTTATATTTTCTTTAAACTTTCACGCTTGTTGAGAACTTTCACGCGGGTTAATTTTTAACCGATTTTGTCAAGCACAGGGTTGTAATTATAATAAATATATAATTGTCCTGTGTAATAAAGTGTTATAGGTTTTTAATAAACAAATTCTTAAGATTAAAAAAGTTACATTTGAGTTTTGTTCAAAAATAACCTTACGAACCTTATTTAGGCTTGGTCTGAAACTCTTACGATAAAGATTTTTTCC
>DWGW01002199.1:0-10078 GCA_018247775.1 Udranomia orcinus
AATAATAATAAGAGGAAACTCGTTGGTTCCTGTTTGCATAAATAGGTCCAATTGTAGCTTTATATTTGTTTTATGTATACTACCTTTTTATATAAAATTGGAGCATAGCACGTAGTCTACCTGATTGTAACTGCCATCCATGGACACCTGTAATCAACCCGGATAAGATCCGTTTTCTTTCTTAGAGTTCCCTGAGACCTAAGTTGGAACGCGTCGATTGTGTCTCCCTGACCACACCGACTTAAATTAGTATCTTAGTAGTACTAGTACTCTCGATGCTGGAGTATTTCAGCTTGTACAAATTATTTGCGAGTATTAACGGCAACATTTGTACAGCAACGTATTTAGCGTAAAACGAACGAAACGTGAAAACAACGTTAAGGCGCAGGTAAGTAATAAACCGGGATCGCCGGGTCAGTCCGGCGTTAACCGGCTGCGATAAATAATATTTCTCATTACCGGACACACCCGGCTTTTGCGATGGAAATCGCGCGGTAATCAGAAATTTTCGGACTCATTTTGTGATTATTAACGCAAGTGGACAGAATGAATATGTTGCAATTTTGCCAGCTTATTCAGAAATGTCGGGGTTTTATGTTTTGAAGTAAAGCGCTTAAAATTGTAGAGCGCTGGTGAATTATCGTTTATAATTAGCTCGTCCGAAAAAAAACAAGAATCATTATATGTTGTGTTATGTTATTATACTATGTGTGTCAATTAACGTATGTATAACGTCAATAATATAATTTTGTTGAACATTTAGATGTGGAATGGTTATTGAGTTATAACATAAAGAAATATACATAACGTAAAGAAATATACAAAAGTACCTATACTTTTTTTTAAAAATTTACTTATGGTTAAATAATGGTCAGTAAATTATCTACATTATTAACACCAAAAAAGACTGAAAAAAGCAGCGAAATTGCAACCCAAAACAATAAAATTCGTAAAACATACAGCGCTATCTAGCGTACGAAACGCGTAATATTTCGCCAGCGAACCTCCCCAATCGCAGTCCCGGCATCTGTCGGCGGTTGTCGGGAACCCGGACCTACAGCCTGCGCCTCCTCTTTGGACCCCACCCCTTAAAGCCTATCGATCGGCTCGGCTACACAACCACGCTAGCCAAAGAGAACACTGCCAAATTCTCTTTAAGCAGCTGGATCATATTAAGAGCGATATCAGGCCTACTCCGATACACACTTCGATCCAAGTCATCGCTGGTAGCTCAGGTAAGTGACCTCTTCACCCATCTGCGCTATTTTCGTCCATTCATCCCTGACCCATTCATGGTGACGTAGACAAAACGCAATTTCGTTATGGCTCTCGTGTGTGGTGTAATATCGTGACTGGTTCGTGTTCCGTGAATATTCCATGGTGTTTACGTGAAATACAGTGTCAATGTACCCCTAATTGTTGTAACGTGCAAGAAAATTCGATGGAGTGAGTCATTGCGTTGCGTCTATACATACCTACACCCATAAGTATACTTGCATTGCGACAATCTTTATGCATCTTTATGCATTTATGACGTGTTTCTTGGTTATCCTTAGATTTGATACAAATTAGCAGTGCATTTTCTCACTCAAAAGCCTCTTTAAGCGTGAATGACGTGTATCGTAACATAAAACAATAGTAACGATTAAAGCTCTTATAAGTGCCAACCAAATTTTTAATGTGATTCATAGATTTATATGCCGTGTACCTTAAACTGAATCGTGCATTACCAACAAGATCTCAAATTATGGTGTAAAAGATGCTCAATTCACATATCACTTACATATTGATGTGTGTTTTCAAATCAATGCATTGAGTGGTACGAAGATATCTTTTGTTTAAAAGAATGATTTGTTAAGATGAAACTAAGCTCTTAGGAATAGTTTGGAATTAGCTAATTAACACCAATATTAACGTATTGAAATGTTCTTAATTCCAGGACGCTGTCGCCGGAGGCACGCCAACAGAGAGTACACAGGTTTACGCGCAGCGCGATGACGTCTTCATCGACGACGATGGATCTGGCCTAGAGAGCGACGAGAGTTCAGGATCCGGTTGGGGGCCTGGCCCGGGCCCCGACGACGAGGACGGTAGAGGATCAGGTGACGCCCCCAACGCGCCAGAGGATGACGAAGACTACGTACCCACTTCGATCCGTACCACCGCCATTACCACCGAGACGCCGGCTTATCCGGACTACTCTGACGTTCCGGTCGAGCCGGACACCCCGGACACCTCGGTCGCAGATACCGAACTTCCACTCCTACCGCCATTAGTCAAGCCGTTCGATGTAGACAGTCGTGAGTAGAGGCTGAAGCATGCCAGTTTTGTTGCAGTTTGTTTTAGTTCGTGGAACTTACAATCGTTTGAAACGTATTCAGTAAAGCCAGTTTCTAGCACAATTTGAGACTGAACCAAAAAAGACTAAACTAAAACAAATAATTCATTTAAACGATTTTATGTTCCAGCATAATTCATAATATTTTTTACATTATTACCAAGGACTCAATTGTGCCTATCTGTGTTAGAGCTTCCGGTTTGCCAAATCTCGTTTCCCCTAAAAATTCACTTATTATTCAACGGATCTGATAAACATTATACCAACAAAACAATAGATTGAGTACAGTATAATTGAAACCGTTACAATATAATGTTAACCATTTTTATTTTCTACCGTTGGAAATATAGACGTGTAAAAACATTTGCTTAACAATAGTTTGTAATAAGAGAATAATTACATTGAATTAGTGGTGTAAGAGGCGTCACGTTTTAATAAAAGCAAACGCGAACTGTGACACAACCTTGAATTAGTAATTGTGTTATTATCACCTTGCCTCTGCCTACTTGTAGCTGTTTCGCAGTTTCCTCTTAATCGGCATAACAACTAGTATTCTCTTGGGTCCTAAAATTTGTATTTTTGTTATATTTGTCCATAATCTGTCCGTAAGTTTAATAATAATCTTTACTAACCTAAACATACACTGCGAAGGAATTTGGTAAGTATTTTACGGCTTTATTTGTCTCCTATACTTCATAATTATTTGCATGTTCACTATCATTGTATATGTAAAGATAATTTACCAAACTTTGTCATGGCTCATCAATTTATGTTTTGTTCTCTGGGACAGTCCCTACGCATGTATTGTAAAGTCGTTATAAGGCCGTCAATAATTTCGAACATCAGAAGTAACGTTAATGTAATGTTTAATTTGTTCATTACCGCGCTAGAAAGTTATTCCTCTTTACATTATAGACCCATCGTTGTTGGTGTTTCATTTGGTATTGTGGTTCGAATCATGCTAAACGTAGATCCCTTCAATCCAAACTAACCCTGAATGTTAATTTATACGCAATGTATAAAATGTTGAAGTCTTCGTCATCGAAAACGTTTCTTTCTTTAATAATTCATCACTTTAATATCTTTATGTTACTTTAACCTCTTGTGTAATTATCACTTAATGTCTGTTTTACAAAACTATGTTACAGTGTGTCTTTTACGATCTCCTGCTTTTACGCACTAACATATTTCAAACTAAACTTATATTTCCATTTAAACAATTGCATATGATTCTAACAGTTCTTCTAAGGAAAAGTTAACTGGCCTTCTCCTGTTGTGAGAAGAGACCCATGCCCACCAGTGGGACATTAAAGGGTTGCGGCCGATTATAATACTAACAATGTTTTTGACGTTCAGTAAACAATTTGACTTATTACAATTGGGAATTAGTGAACAAATGTCAACGCAGAGTGACACTAACAGATATTTGCTATACATTTTCAGCTGGGGTCCCATCAAATAATAACCAAGGTAACGAGGGTGCAGGCGAGCCGCGCGGCGCGGGGGAAGAGCAACCCTCGCGCCCAGACACAGATATCAGTTTATCGGGGGAAGACCTCAATCCTGCTGTGGTGAGTGGAAGTGTTAATACTGGAATGATCAGCTTTACGTGCAAAGAGAAAATACATTGAAGTAAGAAAGGAAAGTTAAAAAGTATGTAATAAGTTTATCTGAGGATCGAACCCTGGTTCCTCTGGCAATCCTGAATGATGCCCATTGCGCCATACAGGTCGTCAAAAGGAGAAAAATAATTTGTTATTATTATAGATTTATCTTTAGGCCATGTATAAAATTTGTCGTTGTAAGTCTATTGCGCTAATTTGCTGTTAATTTTTTCACTCATGAGATAATTTCATGACTATCTTGATCCTCGAACCTACAAGTTACATTAAGAACCTTCGGTTTCTTCATTGCAGTTTGTTATATAGAATATGACGTTAAATAAATTTTCAGAATCTTCTTTACCATTAGCAAGCTATTTTTCTGCAAGCTCTTATTCTGAGAACTCATGTAGTAAATTAATACAAATCAAGCACTATCGCCCTTTCTATAGTTAGATTGAAGTAGCATATAGAAAAACTATGTAAGCTACTCTAGTTACAAGATAGATGATGCATCTGCAAAACTTCATAGTTACGACATCAAATAGTTTTTATGATGTAAATGAAGCCGAAACAGTGTTTTCAAGGTAAAATAAAATTTGCCGACATTCACGTTCCTATGAAACTTTTGCAATTTTTATTACATGAAACACTTTGTCAAATTCCAGGATCAGGACCAATCTGGCACAAATATAAAGACGGAGACGCGGCCGGCCGACAACGTCGTGTTCATCATGAATGCCAAGCCAGAAGACCGTGCTACGAGCTTCTTCGCACAGCCCGGCATCTTAGCTGGTGGGTATACCGTGGTTGGTCCATGTAGTAGCAAGACCTAAAGAATAGCGCTACGGTATCGCCTGTCTTTCGTAAAGGCAACTAAAACGGGCTTTAGGAGTCGGGGCGGTAAGAGTGGGAGCTCGAACTGTCCAGTCCACGACTCCGGGAAGTCGTTGTGGATGGCCTCACAACGGCATATACAAAAGAAAAGAAAACAAAAAGTACTCATGGTTGCGTAGCAGATTGGCAATCATGCAGAACTAAATTTAAACTGCATTAAGGTCAGAACCTTAGAACTGAGATGAAAGATGAATAGGCTTCGTAGTTGGACTTTGGAGGAACGACCGCCACACATATACTTTAATGGTTGATTCTGATTGGAAAGGAGCCACTTAGTCATCGTGGTTGCTATCATCTTAAACAGAACAGCGAATCTAGTCTTAAATTGATTTAGGATGGTAGTGAACATTTACCGTTATATGTACTGCATATTCAACATTAGATGGGTTGTAAGCTCAATTGCATGCAATGTTATAGAAAATATACCTGAATACGAAATGATAGTCTGCACACATAAAATACAACATGTGAAGATCTTACATGATTAGTACTACTAGTCTACGAACATTAAACTTACTACCGTATTAGTCAGTTAATGAAAAAAATAATATCTAATTTATCTATCTATCTATTAATTTCCTAGATGAATTATTGTGGAACAATGCATTCTAACATAATGATTTCGTAACATTTGATTGTTTAGATTTTTGACAATAATAACATTTTTGCTAAATGTTTCAGCTGTCATCGGCGGCGCGGTAGTGGGACTGCTATGCGCCATCTTAGTAGTGATGTTCATAGTATATCGCATGCGGAAGAAGGACGAAGGCTCGTACGCTCTGGACGAGCCCAAAAGGAGCCCTGCAGCGGCGTCGTACGGGAAAGGGCACAATAATCGCGAGTTCTACGCGTGAGACGACACAGAACAAACCATGCCACGTGTTTATTGAAACGTCACCACAATAAAATATCAAATATGGCCGATTGACCATAGACAACGTTTTCCCGCCAAGGGAATTTTTTAATTTTCTACCCATGTATCCACCATAGATACACTTTTACATTCAAATAATTTTCTGACGTGGCTAAATTTGTTCTGTGACTCTGTTTGTAACGAAAATATAAAACTGACGATTAAATATCCGTTTTTAATATCAAGATGTACTGATTGTACTATCAAATGTACAAACCACGTACAATCACGTTGTTAAATTATAAATCGAGACATGCACTTTTTATGAATTATTCATGTAATTTGCATTAACATTTAACAATTTGTAATATCAATGTTAAGACCAACTTTTTTAGATATCATGTTGAGATACTAATAAGTCATGTGTCAATCTTTATACGTGTAATCTATTGAAGATGATAGCTCGATTTTTGAGACCAATGTGGTTTGTGTGTTGTTGGGGTATCATTAATCTGTAGTTGAATCTGAATGGGAGATCTTGTATAATGTTTTCTGTAAAAATTAAATGTGCCATCCGCTTCCTCTTCAACTGTATATTGCCAATCACGCATTAGTTTTATTCTCTTCGCATAGATTAAAAAATAATCTCGAATTAGTCTATGGACACGTCCATATCCTTTGTATGTTTATGATGTATAAAATATTATTGAAATAGGAATTATTTACCCACTTTCTCCCTACGTCGATGCCGGAAGTTATTTAAAAATATAATATCATAGACTAATATGGAAAAATTGAAAACGTAGCGTTTATACAGTAGCGATGGTTATCTTCTGAAATAAAGTCATTAGTCTTACCGATAAAGTGTTCTATCAATAATCACAATGAATGCTAATGATATACCGAAACGAAAGATAGTGCTAAAAGTTTCCGGCATCGAGTTTTATACGCTGTGCTTTTATATAATTTATATATTGCAAAATCCATTTTTGTACTTTTCGTAAATATGATATTGTTCCTATGTAAATTTTAATATAATAATGTTCTTCATCCAGCTCTCATTCTGACTATATTTGTTTCTAATTATTATTAATTGCAATTAATTTTTTTTTATGTTTTATTTATGTGACAGCTAATAATTTGTTGTTATATTTCCATTTTTCGGCTATGAATCGAGTAAGGAATTGAATGTGTTTTTTTTTAATAATATATATTTTTTCTCGTCATGCTATTTTATAAGTTACGTATAATTGTCTATGAATAGGTTGTGCAACGAATTTTTATTTCCGCTTTTCCCCTTAATTTTGTGACCACTCGTGCCATTTTCAGTGTAATATTTAATTTTACATAAAGATGTAACATACGTCTAAATTCTATGTAACATGAGATAGAAGATGCAGCGTTGCACAGATAAAAAATCGTATTGGAATCCGTTTTTTTGTGAACTTTTGCTATAAAAAAAAATGTGTGAACTCGATGGTAGACTAGACGTATCTTACATCTTTTAGCTTTTAGCACAAGAATCAGACGTGCTGTTATCGAGTTGCTTTATGAAATATTTTTACACTTTCGAATGTACTTTTTTTGAATTGCAATAAGCTTAAGTCAATTACGTTCTAATAATCGTCATTCAAAACGATAGTGGTGTTATTGTAACGTTTAAAATTCAATGTTTCGTAAAATTTTAAATAAAAATTCGTAGGTATGTTAAGTCGTTTAATGTAACTCGCTATTTCGTGTGTAAAAAATATTTAAAACGAAGCACGTATTGGATATTTTACTAGAAATGTAGTTTCGAATTAAATATATTGGTACTGTTGCCTGGGTTTGTATTGCACTTAACTTGTATAGTAACTTGTAAAGTAAACTTCACGAAGCTTTCGGAAGACTTCGTTGTTCCTAGCGTGAAGTGACACGGTTGCCCAATAGTTGACCAGACGAACCGTTTTCATGGTAAAGTCTGAACGGTTTCGTCGCCCTTCTTAATAAGGTTTTACCTATTTACAATACAGCCTTTAGACCGTTTCATCATGAAACTCCGAAGCGTTTTCCACGCTTCTATCTTCATACCACGTCGCTTGAATTCGTAAATCGTTAACTAGTGATCGTAACTTGTTAACTAGTGATCTTACACGTGTTGTGGAGATAGAAAGCAATTACTGTAGTTATTAGCAAAGTTAATTGCAGTACAAAAAGTATAACGGCAACTAACATTGAGAAACATTCCTCTGCGATCAATAAATACTTAATGAAACAATCATGCGACCTAACAGCTCATCTAGAGTAAGGATCTGTAAATTGTATTTGTAAATTCTTTTAGTACTAAACTGAGTAATTTATACAATAATAGCAATATATCCTAACCAAATACTTCGCCCTTTAATGATACATTGAGTACTGTGAATGAAACGCATTTTCGAGTTTTTCGTATCTGTGGATGCTTTTCTAACGTTTGATAGTTTTAGTGTGTCCTATGCATTTAATGTTATTTCAGTGGCGTAAAGTACGTAAGAAAGACAGAGTTAAAATTTTGCTCTACATTTCAAATTTCCTCCCTAATATCTATTTTCTCTTGCTAATAAGGTGAAATACAATGTGAAAATGATATTTATTTTATTTATAAACAAGAATCAATTAAATATTCAAGGAATCGATTGAAATTAAATTAAAAACGTAATTTATTGCGCCACTGTAGAACGTCTTCACACAAAATAATAAATCACTTTATTTATAAATATTTATTGTAACCTGCACGAGAGTAGGTAACAATATTAAATTATTAAATGTTATAGGATACGGTTCTAACTACGGATTTTTTAAATAATTTATTCCGCAGCTAAATCCATTAATTTTAACTTGAAGAATTATCGATAAAACGTCTAACAAACATAATGGCATAGCAAAACATTACTACACAGAACAACTTAATTCAAATTGCAGGTAATATTTCTGTAACTACTGAAAAATAAACTTTTACAAAAATACAAGATGACAAGATGTATAAATTGTACTAATTATTATTTATTTTACGTATCGAAAAACCGGGATTGGAATTATGTTCGTTTATTATTTGGTAGCTAATAATATATTTTTGTACAAATAGCCAATCCTTTGAACATGATGTTTGATGTTTTGCATATTATGTGTTACAGTTACAGTGTAATTTACACAAGAGTGTAAAATGCAGAAAGTGTAATTCCAAACAAGTTCATATCACTACCACCACACAAAAACTTCTAGCTGAACAATGTTTACAATCTTCACTTGTTAATTAAATGGAAATATGTAAGTAAGACGTATAAATATTGCTTACAGATAAAATTGGATCGCTATTGTTAATGTGATATTGAATGGCAGCACAAACAAACATATATGGAATGATAGATATTTTTGTCTAAAGCATTAAGAAAACCAAATTCCACTTAATGCATTACCGTTTTTTTTTCAAAAATCATATAATTATAATTGAACCTACTTATGCAAAACAGAATCAACCCACACAACGACATTTTTGTGAATAAGCCATTTTACCCAAAATTTTGTATACCGTAAATTTTTTAGTTATTTTTAATAAAATCTATGAACAATATTGCACAAAATTATTTGTTCTATGTATACAAATATAATATTGTTGAAAAGTATCAACATTTTTAATAATAATAAAAAATCGTTGGTTCCTGTTTGCTTAAATAGAGCCAATTTATAGTCGCAAGTCTACGAGATAGCTCGGTGGGTAGTGATATGAATTATGGACTAATCCGTCATTCGCAGAATATATTTTTATTGTTTTCATGTGACTAGCTTATGTTAAGGCAGTTAGAATAAGGGTAGGCAAACATATTGATGTCCACCTTGTAAATAAGCTCCTTTACACTTAGGTAAATATACAGGTCATATGAACAATCGTTTTGTTTTATTTCATATAAAACCCTTTCCCCGTTCGGATATTTATTCAATCAGCGTTTTGTGAAATATGACTGGTGAAGAATTTCATTAAGAATAATAATAAATATTTACTATTTAAGAAAGATTAACTATTCGAAATAAAAGTCTAAAAATTAACTACTAACACTATACAGATACCTATACAATTATAATGTTTATGGTTTCTAGTCATTTTTGGGACACAGTAAATAGCGCGTTTTTTCAAAGACTAAGATATTTTAGTTAACCAAAATTATTATTAGATTCGTCGCATAAAAATGTATCCTATGCATCCCAGAAATTGTAAATATGAGATAAAGACGTAATCTGACATTATTTTAGTTTTTTTTTACCAGTGGAGCCACATAGAATATAACTTGATTTAATACGAAATAATATTTACTTGAATATATATTACAGAATATATAAAGAATATTTAGGGCGAAATTAATGAACTAAATGGAT
>DWGW01002200.1:0-10076 GCA_018247775.1 Udranomia orcinus
AGAAATGTTAGGGAGTGGACTGGCATCACCTCTGTCGAGCAACTGTTTCGCCTGGCCATGGACAGAGAGAGGTACAATGAGCTAACGGCCAACTTTCAGGAGTGAAGAGGCACAAGAAGAAGAAGAAGACAAACTTAAATCGTTATTTCTTTTAAATAAATAAATTTATTAAACTCTTCGGCTGACATTTAAAGTTCGTAAGAAACAGCTTATTTAACAGACATCAGTTCCCAAGAAATCTATCGCACCTTGGTCATAAATCACATTTAGTTACATGCCGCTTATCCGCTGTCACCTATCACTTGTCCTACAATCGTCTCAGCTTGTCGTTTTGTTGGCTATCGGCCGATGTCGAACGTCGGCGGCTTCAAAGCCCTAAGGCCTCCGAGTCGATGACTTGCGTTTTACTCGACGAACAACGGCGTAAAAATTTTCCTCGTCCTTACCGTACCTTCGGGATTGAGATCCCAATATTTTTATTTCGATCAATAAACACGGGAAGAGCTGGTAATGAGGCTGAATCGACCCGACGATATTTACTCGTGGTGTTGGGCTGTTGAGATCACCAATCCGTTAATGGTTCGATTATACTAAACATAAAAAAATTAAACACTATTATAATAATATTTTAAATACGAAAAAATAATTCGTTCCGATATTGCGGCTTTGTTCCGTTCCAGCGTGAATGTGGCGTTTTATTTTATACGAAACGATAGATATGATCGTATAGTATTTTTACGATCGTAATTCAAAGATTGATTTTTTTTTAATGTGTCGTTTTCGTCCTATAGGAGTGATATGTTAGCAGCACATTAGACAATGAATCTGACATTAATATACTCATGCGTAATGTTTAAGACAAAAACAAGACCAGTGATTAAGGTTTAATAATCACTAAACACTACATCTTTTGTTGGAAATCCTAACGCTTACATACTTTCAAGTTACATAGGTATTTCTGAGTTAAATACCTGGTAGTAAACACACAAAGATCCAAACGTTGCTCAGCGTCAGACTGAGTGTAATGCAAGTTGTAAATGTAAATTAATTCAAGCGAATTCCAGACATTTTGAGGAGTGACAACCATTCCACGGTTAACCAACTCTCTTGGCTTGGCTATGAACTAACCTTGAAAGGAGACTCGACAATTACAAAAATTAGTAAAGACAATGTACAGCCGATATCCAGAAACATCATCTAGTGATTAAGAATCAAACTTATTTGTTTTTATAACGTGAAGGTAGAAATGTCTACCTAAAAGAAGAAGTTAGAAATGAAACCTCAAGGTAGAAACGTAAGAAAACGAGCATGCATTATATCTGATAGTAAGTGTGAGTAGTTAGTGCTGCCATCAATATGATGCAGGATTGAAGTTTTTTTTTAGTAGGTAACTTAGTTCGCATAGGAAGCACCGCATGTATTTCTACTAATTCTCCATGAGGCCTAAGTTGGAACGCTTTGGTCCGCTGTATTCCTTTACACACTTTCAGTAGTACACAAACGCAAGAACACTGCTATTCTGTCCAGGATTCGACAGAGTAACAGTAAAAGTACCGAAAACGCCCCCATCCACGCTAACGTAACCCGATACGAATTTCTCATACTTTTATACAGATAATCAAATAGTTTATTAACTACCAGGATCGTATATCTCCAATTATAGACCGGTGCGCGTACCTGGTCCGAATCACATCCGTTCGGAAATCCTAACATAATAATCGACTTCCTACCGTTACACCCGAACGTACTTGGCCGGGAATACTTGAAAAAATACGTAACCTCTTATTATTTCTAATCTCCTAAACAAAATCTCTGAGCGGGTTAAACTCGAGCGGTAGTTTCCGCTCCTTTGTTCGAAGCTTTGAAAGAGGACTGCGAAATGATAGGCGTATCAGAGACATGTCCACTATGTTCACGATTGTGGTATTTGCGTACAAATGTAGATGAGTTCTCTTATTTTTAGCCGTTTTCAAATTGTTTTTTTTTTACAGTTTTTTAAATAGGGAAATTAGTTTTGGCAACAAATATTTATAATTGGTATGTGATGTGTGTTACTAAAACCAGTTGGTCATGAATACCAATAAACTTGCCTACATAAAATAATTTGCGTATGACAAGTATGTACAATTTGTCTTTCTAAATTTTTCTTCTTCCTTCTTTTGTTTTTTAAATACTTTAGGTTTACGAATCGTAGATAGGGAGTTCGTTTCGCTATATTTAAATCACACTATTAGAAAAGGCGATGTTTTATTTCTAATATGCCTAATTTGGACTTTGGCCAACAGATTAATAATAGAAATATAATACAATAATAGTGGTAATGATGATAGGGTACATGATTTAAAATCAGCGGTCAGCGCCCGGCATTGCTTAACCCTCGCGTATGTGAAATCGCAATTCATATCCACTGTGCTATAACTAATTCACGATTTTTTCATCATTCCCTAGACCACGGAGTTCAATCTGCAAAATTTTCCACATCATTTCCAAATTTAATGAATTGTCGGGCCGTGAAATAAAACCGAAAACCAAATGACTGATTTTCGTATATTTATTTATATAATATAGAGCAATATTCGATCGTAATTCCTATTTGTTGATGATATTTTTAAGTTTAAAGTGAGTATATTGGGTTATTATTAAAAAATAGAAACTCACAATACTAAATGTATTTGTATAATAAAATTAAAATTTATTCGGTAACAGCCAATTACCTATTTTTACCGCTTCTTCTATGTGTAATATTTAATCTGTGCTCAATTTCTACATGGCTACCGGGAATCCAAATTTGAATTGCGTCGGCCATTTTGTAATATTTAATCTGTGCTCAATTTCTACATGGCTACCGGGAATCCAAATTTGAATTGCGTCGGCCATTTTGGCAAACGTCAAACGTACACGTGCAGACGTTCGGTGTAGTCTTTCAGTGGAAACCTAACCCCGCCTTTCGGTCTCACGCTGAAGTAAAAAACTGGTAACTGAACACCAGTGGGGGAATGACTGATGGAGGGGAGACCGGTGGGATAAAACAGGATATAATAAGTGTGACTGTACATGAGGAATCGAGAACTTTTGGTTATATACGAACAGCCGTTATTTGTTTTTCGGGCTGTTCTTAGAACTTAGTGCGACGTGTTGTGCCCTTTGTTAGTCGGGTTTCCTAATATAAGAAGTTGAAGGTTCACGTATTGAGCGATTACTCAAATGATTGTTATTAGATTGTGATAAACTCCTCGACTGAATAAACAACCAATATGGTTAATATGTTCGCAAATAACCAGTTACGTCAATTACATTGTTATAAAGACACAATAAAGAGTTAAATCCGTAGCTTATACAATTTGATCAAATCTACTGGCAACAATCATAAAATCATGTGTTCCATTGTGCCACTGACCTAATGTTTGCTCCACACATAATTACGGTAATCGGCGTCACAAAAGACACACGGCTGACAAAATGTTCGCGACTATTGATATTACAACAATCGCGCTTTTAAACCTATCCAGCATAACTTGATCTCGCCACTGGGATGGAGACTCACAAGAGTGCCCCGCACAGGGGTAAACGAACTAAGCATCAAAGGTCTTAATAAATAGGTCGTATCATAAAGAACTATCGCGTGAATTGTACACTTGTAAATCTCTTTGTTAACCGGCGCCCGCTTATTGTATACTGACAATACAACTTGTAAGAAATGTTTTTTAGGAATCCTCCATTCATGAAAGTTAGATGCATCGGTTTTGTGGCAAAAGCTCTGATAATGTGACCTGTTGCTGCCGTGAATGGTCGGCCGTATTGAAAGAGCAAATTGAATTCATTCAGTTCAAAGACGTGTTGGTTTATGGTTTTTAATATTCAATAGAATCGCACAAGTGCACTTTTGTTCGGGATCTAAATGAATTCAAGCTTTTGAATGAAACATATCCCCATGAATTAGTTAGTTGAATGCGTATTTTTTCTTGAAAGTGACTTAACATATCAAACGAATGAATGTTATTACTGTACTGTACGTAATAAATATTCATGTAGATTTTTTCCAAATCATTGTCCGGTTGCTTCGAATCCATGTAATGCCAGATGACCGCGGCGATTCGGACAAATCAAGAACAGGAAATGTTAATGGAATTATCCATTATTCCATAATTATTTATTTAAGATTTTTACCATCTCCCGTCGAATATGATGGCGATATTACTTGTTATAGTACTTTTATAATTTCCAAAGAACGAAACGAAAAATATCCCTCATTCGCAGCAATAAAGAGATAATTTAAAATTAACTTATGGTCAGACAGCGTTTAATTATATTATGTATTATTTTCACATGCATCGTATTAAAGCTATTTCAAAATATAAGGTAAGTATAGATAAATATATAATTAAAATCTATGAGAGAAATATACATGTATTAAAATAAGTATTATAATATTATAACTTCAAAAGATGAAACGGTTGATCAACTATTCCTGTACATGTCTTGTTTTGTCTTGGCTTTTTATTAAATAATTATTTTATGTATGTATGGTTATCAAAAAAATTATAGAAAATATCTATGATTAATGTTGCCAAAAATTGTAAAGGACTAAATTTCATTAGTGGATAGGATCATTTTGTGTAATGTTAAAAGTTATGATGTCTAGAATAGAAATAAAGAAGAAGAATAGAATTATACCAAAAACTTCACTTTCATTGAAACACTAGTAGAAATACAGTTCGATTACTTTAACGACTTATTAGGCAAAACCGATCTGCCATCTTGACTACACTCCAAAACATTTACCATGTACACTCAACGCCTATTTACATAACATTTTGATGTGTGGTGTACACTCGCTTGTGTGCGCATAACATTAATGTATGTGTTTGTGACTGTGTGGTGCGTGTGTGTGTGTGTGTGTGCGTGGAAGCTGCGCGTGAGATTCGAACGCGCAGCTGCGGTGGCCAGGTGTGCGCAGAACCCCCCGACCCGGCCCGGTACTGTCGCGCACAGAGTACACTGAGATTTATTTCCTATTGCATTTTTGTTTGTTTGTAAACATGGTAAAAGTTCAATATTAAGATGAATTTTATCCTTTGTTGTTTCATTGTAGGAAATGTTCAGAACCTACATTATTGTAATTAATGTTAAATTAGTAATAAAAATTATTTGTTGTATTATGGATAAATAAGAATTGTACTAGTTAAGTATGCACTTATAGGTTTTAGCAGAATTGTATTTTAAAAAGTGAGCTTGGATAAAATCAGATATTTAACATAGTTACTACCTTATTTAAGCCCTTACCTGTAAGCTATTATTAAAACATTGAGCTCTGTTTGTTTTAGCAAAATTAAATCGCCCTAAATGAATTCTCAACCGTTTTTGAGCTCGACTGTACCGCGCTACCCTATCAAAATCTGTGAATGCTTGCACAAACCCGCTTCCATGACACAAACAGTCCCCCAAGTATCGTATTTATTCCCGCCACGGCACTAACAACGAAATGCCGTACTTGATGACGAAACGCTTATGGGGGCCGTTCCCCACTAGTAATTATCCTACATGTTTTTATATCTGATTTTTAGTGAATTATTATTTACGGTTTTGGTCATTATTACGCCGGAACTGGCGGCATACCGATGTTTAATCAAAGTGGTTGGTTGCTATTATGATTCGAAAACTTCATTGGCGGATTTCTTTTAAAAATCAATATTTTTAAGGAAAAATTTCATATTTTGCTCAAATTTCGATTGAGATTTATGAGTTGTGCAAACAACTGTATTGCAATGTTATAGATTTTGGAAATGTTACACGAATTAGGTATTAATTTACTGTACATATTAAAATATTAGTTACATACTAGCATGTAATGAAATTGATAAAAATACTTATCTATATATGATCGTTTTGCATCAGCTTCACTAATTTTTTTTTTTTGTAAACGTAATTTTTTTTTTTCTGGTGTGCAATAAATAAAGTATTTATATTATTATTGTTTGTAAAAAGCAGAAAACTGTTATTTATTAAATAGTTCTCTGACATACATTTCTCGTGTATTCACGTGGTTAAAGATAAGATAATTTGTATTTACTATTTAATTATTTGTAATTTAATTGTAATATAAGTGTTTTGTAATAATATAAGTGTTTTGTAATGTAGTTTTTGTAATGTAATGTGAAATTAAAGGTTTTTTTTTTTCAAACATGTAAGTATTTATTATTATATTTGCAGCCTAGTTTTAATATCATATTTGTTTAAAGATTTCAAATTAAGCTCCCGAAAGAACTTCATTATGATCGTTTTAATTTTCACACTGACATTATATTTTACCTACAAAGGTAGTCAAATCGACTTTTTGGAGAATTCTTTTCAATGGACTGCCAATATCATATAGACGAAAACTGTTGAAAAAGTTTGATGAATAACAGATACTTTTGTATCCCTGATGACTGTTTATTCGCTGACCCGGCACACTTAGTACCGCTAGAGATAAAAATGGTAATTGTCCGTCAACTTAAGAGATATTTGATAAATAAATAGAAGGTGCTTGACAAGAATTTGCATTCCACAAAGGTGCAAAAACTTGATTGTTCCATATTTAAAGTAAGGAGACTGCATCATTTTTCGAAAATTGCAGGAAACACTACTGCAGTAAAATTCGGCCATTATGGTCCGATAAAACTATGACACATACACCGTACAATCAGTGAATACACCGAGTGTTTGTTTGATCACGAGTGTCTCGCAGTGAAAGCTATCGCGACACAATAATTAGTCTAGTCAGTGTCAGAAATTGATGTCTGACAATCGTCGCAATATCTGTTGTAGTCTAAACCTAGTTTTATACAATAAAATATGTGACAGTATGTAGTTGTAAACGAAATACAAATTACGGTAACTAACTACCCTTAACATCATAGTTATAGAAAACGGGATTTTTATTTATTTATTTAACAATTTATGTACACAAAGAAATTACATACAAACAAAAAGTAGGAGAAATTTGTACAAAGGTACCGCTTATTTCATAATGAAATTTCTTCCAGCAGACCTGGGACTGGACAGGGGATAGGCGAAAACTATTTGTTCAAATTGCATTTATTTGGAACATATTAACTTTCTATTCAAGCACATTAGAGGCACATTATTTTTGTAATAATTGCAAAAGTGTGGCGTCGGTTTGTCTAATTCATTGGGCGATTAGGAGCGTGCGAGTCGCTAGGCCACACATGATCGTCGCACTGGACATATTGAATCGTTTACACATGACGACTTTTTTGTCGTGTTGACTGATTTTTCACAAATCTTATACCTATAGCTTTGATTGGCGGCTATTTAATTAATATAGCTATTTACTATATTTTTGTGATTTTATCAATTAGTATATCGGCTAGAAAGGCTTATTGCAATAGCTCCTACGGATTACGCATTTTCACGTCTGAATCTGAACACCTAAAGCGACTTTTGCAATGTAAACATTTTTTTGAAATATAGCCTATTTTTGTACAATTGTTTTCTTCTTATTATAAAAATTGGTGTAACACACATTTTCATAATTACATCAACTTGTATTTTATAACAATGTATATCATGTCTGATATGTTTGTGAAAAGTATAAGTAAAAACGTGGGAGTGATGTTTTCCTCCTATAATGATACTAATAATATTTGACCATTATTGATTGAAGTAATAAACTACACTATAAGTCTAAACTGATGTTTAGCTACAATAATTTTAGTAATAAAAATTGATGAAACAACAGAATTATCTAAAATCACATGATACTTAAAAATCAATTCTGAAAACCATAACTTAGAAAAAAAGAACCTACAGCATGGACACATACTTATAATGTCTTAATATCTATAAAAATTATTATTTATAATGTGATGCCAGATGTCACGACACGACTTCACGTCGGATGGTGTAAACGCGCCCAGAGAGCGTAAAGCACGGTCAGAGCGCACGGCGATTTGCCGCATTTCACGGCGAAGCGACGGGTCACGGCGCGGGGTCACGCCCGCTAATGTCACGCAGCTTTCCATCACCTCACGATCCGAAGACAGTTCAGTGACAATTGGAAAGACTTTCGAATAGTCACCAATTTCCCGAAATCGACTTTTGTTTTCGAGAACTAAATTATTCTAAACCGGAGCCAGTTCTGTGACAATTGGGCCAATACTTTCGGGTACTCGCGATGTTGTCTAATTTCCCATCAACTTATTTCTTCGAGAAGTAAGTGAGTCAGACCTGGATCTTTTTGAGTTAAAGTCAACAGCGCAGGTCACTCAGTTAAGTTACTACTTCTATATACGAATGTAATCTGGAAGACAGAAATTGTATATCTAAGTTGAGCAACAACTTTTTGATGCGATATGTATGGAGACACAATTGTTATTATTCAAAACACCTTTCTTCACAGACTATTACATCCGGTACTCATCTTTTTGTAACTGCTGGCACAGTTAAATACCTATTAAAATCTCAAGTTACGCCATTCAAATCAGCTTCCACACATTACGTAGATACTTATAATTATGTAAGGCTAATTTATTAGTTCATCGAATATACGTTATTAAATAATTACCACCCGCTGAGATAGATTTATTGAGTAGCTGTATCTTCATTTTGCCTCGCATCGAGTGCGAAGGCGTTAAAATTTGCCGTTAACATGTAATTATCTTTACGCTTTTACCGCAATAGGATCTGATTATAGATAGCCAAAGGTATTGAATATTTATATTATTTAATACCTATTCGTCTCGACATGACTATTGTGTTTTAATTTCTTTGGTGAGTTTGGTGTATTGAAATTGAAAGAACACATTATCTTACAGTGTTGTCTATGTCACATACACACTTTATTTTTAACTATACGAGTATATAAGCATTAATATTACTTTGAAAAACATGCAAGTTTATAAAACTGTCTAGAACTGTGCACACTGTTCCCAGGATGTAACGTATTTATAGTATGCAAGGACTATAACTGACTTCAAATACAATAGAAAGTACTGGAATCTATTGACAAATGTATCGATGAAGATTTAATGTAAGTTACGTAATTCTGGTAAATTGCTTGGGTCTAAGTATATATTTAGGTGTTAATTTCCTCTTGCCTCAAAGTTCACTGAGAAATATAGATATACTATTAACAAAAACTTTGTTAAAAATAAAATTATTATATATTTATTTTTTGATTTATTAAAATTTGAATAAGCCGATATTCTATCACAATATTAATCTACCAAACTTTTAAGACAACCGGAAACTAACGAACATAGTACACAACAAAACAAATGCACAAACACCGGTGCCGGTTCCGAGCGGGCGAGTAAAATATATAATTAATCTACCATCCCGGTGACCCGGCGACCAACCTAGTGATTCCGTCAACCGCCATTTTTCCACAGATGAGCGCGCGAACGCACCCGTAACTTCCGTTTCCGGCGGCGCGGGCGCAGCATCCGCGGCCACCAGACCGACACGTTTAGCCCGTGAGTATATGGATCATTTTTATTTATACTCATTTGTTGTTACATCATAACTCCGTGGTCTAAATGCCATCCGAATGCTTCCTACCTCGTCTTGCCATCATATTAATTTGGCATTGTAACAGGATCCTTTAAATAGAGACATTCCTTGTTCTAATGTCACCTACTACTTGCGACTATATGCCAGGAATTCCTCCTCCTCATATTAATACCAACAAATCTTCATGACTCTGTTTTGATTGTGTCCTTGTCTTTTATGGTGCTACGATTTAAATCGATTATTTTACTTTACTTGGAACGTAAGGAAATGATATTCGTACTTCTAATTCCTTTATAATTTTGTCAAAAGTGTACACCGATAATTGATTGGCTCTTCTTAATCAAAAAGTCCTTAATCTATAGGTTCTTCTTGATCTAAAGCAAGATCCATGGTAATTGACCTTTAAAAAGTCACTAGGTCTTCGTTATTCAAAACCTGTATCGTAATTTTCCAAATTGTCAAATGTATTCTCATAGATTATATATATATGTCAAAACATACTAGTAATTTTGTTAACCCCTCCAGATAAGCTCGAAGGCTTGTGTTAGGAGTGGGTTCACGTC